>UYYF01004282.1:0-30841 GCA_900618365.1 Thelazia callipaeda | reverse complement strand
CTCGAAAATACGAGTCCAAAAACAATAAATAATTATTTGGTTTTGCAATGCAAAAATTTTTTCGTTTTTAACAAACTCAACGTCGTTTAGTATGAAAGTAGTCAGAAACAAAAATGCTCGTCAACTTACATTTCAATTCCAAAGTTGCTTGATAATATTTGTTGCTAAATAACACTTAATAGTTTTACGAAAAGAAAATATTTCCGCATTGCAGCGCTTTTTCTGTAACGTTATTTAAGCACTGAAATCGTAAAGTAGAACTTATAATTTTTCCATAATAATTTTTTCTCCTGTAATCACACTTAATAATTTTTATGAATGATCACTTTCAGTGGAACTAATTTGTTTATGGGTGATTTCATTTATTCAGTTTGGCATAGGAACGAAAACCGATTATTTAAATAGCAATATATAATTGCAAAATATTTTACTTACCATTTAAGTCTAAAATCATTCTAGCAAACACCAAAGCTTGCATATTTTGAGATTTAAAGTTTTTGATTTATTTTGACAGCTAAGGAGTAATTCCTCTTTAGTCAATTTAACGTTAAGTATGGAAAAATGTTTTGAAATTTAACACTGTTTTTGATTTAAAAATTTTATATTATTCAAACAAAATAGGTAATGGAAGAAAATGATCTTTTTTTGTAGTGCAGTACTGTAATAATTATTATCATTCCTTTAAATGTTATAAATGTCATTAAGATAATGATCATTACTAAAATAAATACATTGTGGCTGTTGTTATAGGTAACAAAATTTATTATTGCTATAGCAAATAAGAATAGTGTTGGCAATGACTTAATATAATAAAATTTATATTAATGTCTGTTTTTCTCTTATTTTTCCTTTTATTATTAGAAATATAATGATTAATGATAATAGTAACAGTACTAGTAATGAACAATAAATAGCAATAATAATATTAATTACCATTATTATTATTATTATTATTATTATTATTATTATTATTATTATCGTTATTACTGTTATTAACTATTACCATTTCTTAAATTAGTCAGTTTAGTGTTCTAGAAACTCATACATTTAAAATTGCAATTTTTGCGGGGGATTCAAAAAAAGCGTATAGACAGAAAACATGAATATGAAGGGAATTTCGTCCATTATTAAGCATTTTTGATATGAGTCGTTTCAGTATTATTAAATGGGAAAGCTCCGAAACAAATTATCGCTTGAACTTTCGGAGCTGCAATTTAAGATTTGTTATTTTTTATACCCGTAAAAAGCTATTTTCATTTTATTTCATTTCATATCATTTCGTGTATATATCCATTACACCTTTTTGTATTCGCAATGTTTTTAGAAGGAATTTATTTGATCGTACAAAAAGTGTAAATTGTTGCATTCAGTTTCTGCAAATTTTATCATTGAAATTCCTTTTGAACTATCTGTTTTCGATTTTAAAAATAGTTGGAATTATCAGTTTTTCAGTTCAGCATGGATTTTCAGCCTTTGCAAAACAAAAGTTAAGTTTTTAAAGATTGAAACTGAGCAAATGCATAATAGTAAGTTTTGGGATATGCATATTCCTTCTTGCGAAAACTATCAAAAATAATGGCTTTTGCCTTAGAAAGTTATCATTTTTACCTTTTATAAATGTCCAATAAACCACTGCGATGGCTGATGTATTTTTATGTAAATAATCGCAATAACTGCCTGCAAACTGCTCAAAATGGTTTCTATTTTCTTTGATTACAACTATTTGAATGAAAAATTTACTTCTTTTGCCGGAATTCGAATTTTTTTGACATACAAGCAACCAAAATACGATTGAGAATACTTTTTATTTTCAAGTGACACATCAGAAACAGAAGCTCATTGCATGTTTCACTTTTAATTCACTTCAATTGGTTGAAAATGAGATCTTTTTATTTTGCAAGTAATAAGTACTGAAATTTCTTAAAATCTATTTTCTGTTCCTTATCAGTGAAGTAATCTTTCATTTACTTGTTAGTTATCACATTATGACTTCAAAGAATGCTAATAAAGATCAGGATCTGCTTATTAGCAGATCCACACAAACTACTTTTCTGCTGTCTCAATCTATAAAATTATCTTAAATTCTGATTTTACTGAAAGTTATCCCATGATTCTTCTTGACTGAAAATCAGTTTCGTTTGCAGTATTATTCAACTTTTCAAGTATGTATTGTACAGGAAAATAGAAGCTTTTGATTTGATTACTTGAGTTCAGTAATTAATTACTTTAATATCACTACAACATTTGCAGTTATATTATTCACTTTTTATCAAGTTTTCTAACAACTATTCAAATTGAAGTTTAATAATAAATCCCTAACAGTGATCTTATTTATTTCGGATGCAAGTTTTATTTACAAATTTTTACTTTCAATTTATCATTAGTATTACAAATTTATCGGCTCATTTCAATTTCGATCTAAACCAATCATTTTGTGGTTCCTGCATATTTTCTGAAAATTTAACTTCATAGTAGACTATTTTTACTAGATCATTTAACGATCATAAATTGAAATAGAATTTTTGAATATTGTTTAACTATGCATTAATCAGATAAAGTTTCACTTAACACTTTTTTATGATGTTTTATATCGCAACTTTATCCAACAACTAACCTTGATTTCGTTACGCTAAAATCGTTATTCAGTCATTTTAATTATTTTCGTAAAAAAAGCAAATATCAGTGATTAGAATATTCATTTTTAGTTTGCTATTACCGTGGATTCAGCTTTTGATTTATTGATGAGTTTGAGTCATTTAATAATTTAGTAGAAACTATATAATGTATCTAAATTCAAATACCCGTGAAAATGACCAAGTTTGGACAGTTCGAATGATTAGATTTTGAATTTGAATTCATTTTATGAAGGTGTTTTCAGCTGCATTTCCAAAAGTCAATCACATATGATTAGTGTTAATAACATATGGCAAAGTTACTGTAGATTTATTTTAAAGTTAGATTAGTTGAAACTTTGAAAAAACTTGTACTCATTCGCAAATTGTAATAAAAACGATCAGGTCAGTTTCACTGGTATAAGCTTAGATGCTTACTTCTGATTACTTCTGATTTGTTGGAAGGAACACTAGTTTCTATTGCTTTTCCAAGCGTAGCCTAATAAACGAAATTTCTTTTATGTCAACATTAATAATCATATATTTCAAATTAGATGATAAAATTACTAACCACGAGACATCAGAAATTCTCGATAATCCTTAGTAACAATTATATTTTTAATCAGGAAGTAAACTGTATCTTGAATAGCAATGTAGGATATTGTAGTAAAAATTATTGATCTGATCACGTTTTAAATTTGGTAACTTGTAGCATTCATATTTGTTAATACTTAAAAATTAACATAAATTATGGTACCTCACCAATGCACATTACATCAACATGATTATGTTGAAAAATGCTTTTTATCACTTGATTTTTGAGATTGTAATCATTTGAATTCCAATTCAAATGTCTTTTGTATGGAAATTATTATTTCACATTGATGTATACTGCAATATAAAACTTAATTCTTCAAATATTATTCAGTACATTGAAAACCAAAACTTTTACTGCGTTAATACGAAAGAATCATAGAAAATGCTACAAAATAATCAAAAGAAAGAGTGCAAATTGATAACTGAAGTGATTTTATGTGTTTAATTTGAAGCTAATGCTAATTAGCGTATAAGGATAGCACTGAAAATCTTGATGACTTGAAATTTAATCTAAAAACGAAATTAAATAAAAAATAAAATTGTAAATTCTGGATGAAAAAAATTCAATTTTGTACAAACAACGTCATCATAACTTGAAAATAACGATAATTCGTTCAATTCTGCCTAAATTTCATTTATTATTTGTTAACAAATTTATTTAGTAATTGGAACTCAGAAAATTTATTGTGTATCTTTATTTACTATGTATTTTATAATTCACTGAAATGATGTAACTATTAGTTATTTATCATGCTAAATAATTTTTATTTGCCTACTTGTTTTTGATAAAATGGCAAATTCTTAGAGATTAGCTAATTTGTTTTATTTCTGATTATTATTTTTTTATTTTTTCAATTATTTGTTTGCTCAATTATTCATTCGAGCAAACAAATAATCGAAAATACAAATGAAACAAATGAAAGAATGTTCATATATTTCGTTACCGTATTTAAATGGCATTTTCTATTCTTCTGTTATGCGTTAATGCACATATTATTTATTTATTTATTTATTTTAATATATCTACTTTTTTGCTTGTTTGTTTGCTCATCAACTTTTAATGTATTTTAGCTTATTAAGCTATGTAATTTGCATTTTGCTTCATTTTTTATAATAGAACATTCTTGTATCTATTTATGGCTCATTTGTTCAGCACTTAATCAGTCTAATAATTAATTGCTCTCAACTATATTTGCTAATTTTTATTTTTTGTTGCTAAATATTTTATCAATAAATTATTGTATTTTTCTATGCCACTTTTTTGTATTTATACGTTGAAAGTAAAAAATTTTAATCCTACTACAATAGAAGCTAAACAAAAAGTTCAAAATGGCTTTCAGATGTGCAAAAGGAGTACAAAATTCTTAAAAATTTGCTATACAATTTGCAGCTGACAAATGAACTAAAACAGTTTCTTACTTTGGATCTTAGCTATTTAATAATATCTGCTTTTAGCATCACTCAGTTCTTTTTTTTTGCTTTTTCTTTGATGTAAAGAGTTGTAAATAGAATAATACTAATACTATAACTAATAATTTTCAAAATTTAGCTTCAAGGAGCAGCAAAGATGTATTTGAATCAAAATTCTTTAATGATTTGTTGAGATTAAAAAACTTCAAGTTAATGATATTTTTCTACTCAATCAATTGCATCATTTGAATTTGAATAAATTGAAAACGACAGATGATAGAAAGTTTTGTTTTAGTGCAGTTGCAAAAGCTTTGTCTACTTATTTTTCTCAACCATAATTGGAACTTTTGCAGAAAACACGTTGATGGATGAAGAACTGATAGAAATCAAAGAACTTTTGGAAGATGCAAAGCTGATTAAAGTGCCTTCGTATAAAAAAGTAATAATCACTTTGTCAGGTTATTTTATTTATTCGTTTTAATATTGTCCAAATATGGCTTCTAATGCAATTGCAGTATAAATCGATGATTGCACATATTTATTAATTCTGTTATATGAACAAATAGATCAAAATAAAGTATTGAGTTCATGAAAACTTTCATTTATTAATTATTGCTTTGGAAAGATATTGAACATTGAGATATTAATATTTAAAGTTAACAAAATAAAAAGGGAGTCATTGACGTAATTGCTATAATTTTGTTCATTCAAAAATGCAAAAGTAATTCAAATGGTCAATTAATGCTTTTTCATAGTTTTTGGTAAATTAATATGGCTAATAAATTAAAAGTGAGAAAAAGTTGACCGAATAAATGCGAAATCGCAAGACTCACATCGGTAAATTGAAAGCATAAACGAGAATAATAATTATTCGAGCAATGGGCCAATACTGCTTTTTTTTATACCATTTATGTTTCTGCAAAAATTTATCACAATTTGATGCATTTCAGTGTTTCAAACTTGTACTTCCACATGTTGTTCTTGTTGCCGTCGTGTGTTTGTACACAGTAATTGGCGCATGGGTTTTTTACACTCTCGAATCACCTTATGAAGACATGGTTAATTATTTGAATTCAAAACACGTGAATTTGTATTTCTCATGCAAAAAAGAGTGCAATAGAAGTTGTTCATGAATGAGCATAACTTTTGGAATTTATAATCAGCTTTTTGTAATCGACTTCGCTTTTCATAGATTTTTATAGATGAAAAAAATTGGCATCGAAAGGATTACTCAGCAACGAGATGATTTACTAAAGGCATTGTGGATGAAACGTAAAGAATTGAAAAGATTTGAATCTGATGTGTGGATTCACTCAACTAACGCAAAACTGCAAGAGTTTAACGAATGTTTGTATAAAGCTTTCAAGGATTATTATGTTAGGTAGGTTTATCAGTTTTCTTAAGTGAAGTATCCAAAAATAAAATTGTGTGGGCCATTATCAGCCATTAATTTGAAATTTATAAATTGTTTTAATCATAATGCTGAAAATTAAAAAATTCATTAGAACAGTAATTTTACCATGAAATTTCATGTAAAAATTATTTCTCCCACGGTAAATAAATGTTTTAGAAAACCCTCTGAATATTTTTCATGTCAGGCAGATTGAAACAATGATAAAAACTTTTAACTTTAATTCATAAATATTCGATCTATTTTTTCTAGCTTTTATTGCAGCAAAATATGAAAAAAAGATGAACTGAAATTCAAATAGAAATTTTTACCACTTTCTACAAAAGATTCACCATTAAAATTTCAAGGTACTGTTTAATTAAGCTGTTAAAGTCGTTGACAATTTCAATGATTTAATTTTGGCAAAAGCAGTTTAGGTACATGGACATACGCGTTTCTAAATCAGTTGCTGATAGACAACAAGTAAAATCAAAAAGGTATGCATAAAATTAGTTATTTTTTTTGACTAAGAAACTAATATTTAAAAAATAGTTGTTTATATGAAATTAAATTATCATCAAATTAAAGTTAATAGAATAAGAATTACTAACAAAGTTAGTATATTATTGGATGGTAAGTGCAGTAGCGGTCAATGTTAGCAATGTTCGTTTGAGTTCTGAAAGTAGTAACTGCTGTTTATCTCCAACTACAATATTGTAAGTACAGAAATCCATGTTTGAAAGTTGTTCAACATCACTCAAAAATTTTTGTATTTTTCAAATAAAAAAGGCATCATTCAGTATAGTATAAATATTGAGCTTTTGAAAAATCAGAAAACTGAAACTTCGATCAAGATCAGTGTCGAACCAGAAATTGTGGACTGCGAGTAGTTCATTATTTTTCGCCGCAACAACAATGGCAACCATAGGTTTGTACGCAAATGTGATTGTTTTTTTCGTAACTGCTGTCTTTCAAAAAATGTGAATTTTCTGATCACTGATGCAGGTAAGTACTGACTGAAAATTCGGAAATATTTCATTTTTTATTCGCCTAATAGAAGTTAAGTGATTGTTAGTAATTTTGCTTTCCATCACTGAAAAGTACTAAATATTTTTTTATCTTTTGAGATTTCTCGTTTCAATTTTTCACTCTTTATTTTTTTTTGAAATTCAACAATATATTCTGACTTGCCTTATGAAGATCTAAGACATGCAATCATTTTATTAAGTGTAAAATATTTTTTGCTTAAGAAATTTTTCAAAATTTGATAATGTATCTAATGAACTGTTATCATTTTTTGTTTCCAATGATTAATACTCTTAACATGTTTTTCACATTTTATAGACTTCACAGACTTTCTTGCACAAAATGTTTTAATTACCATGATATGATTTAAAATGTTGATGGATACAGTATATTTTGGCATTATCACAGAAAATGACCTTCAGAGTAAAGCTGTAGGAAACCAAAAAATAACTTTAATATCATTATCCAGAAGTAATACAGGGTATAGAACTTTCTTCAACAATACTTCAGTACATGGTTTTTTCAATTAGGTCAATTCCTAGGCTATGGTAATATAGTGCCAGTTACGAAGTATGGAAGAATTGTTTGCGTAATATTTGCATTAATTGGCGCGCCACTAACTCTCATTACGATCGGTGACCTCGGAAAATTTTTATCAGAATGTACTATATATCTTTACAATAAGATCAAGAAGGTGCTACGGATGTCAAAGCGTCATTTTTGCAAATTTAAATTACGAACTGGAGGTTAATGAGTTTTTCTTTGCAGAAGATAAAAGTTTGACAAATGTTTTGCAAGTTTAGTTTACTGAAAAAATTTGTTAATTTTTGAAATTTGTATTTACGAATTCATTTCCCAGTCAAAAATGAAACTTCTTGAATATTTAGATAGTTCAAAATGCAAACAGACTAAAATTTTCAATGAAAATGAAAAAGAGCCATGCAATTGGGATGACCTTGCACTTGATAAAATTGAAGTGCCTGTAATCCTAGTATTTATCATACTGCTTGTAAGTTTTCATTCCCCATCATAAAATAGCTTCTGCCATCAATGCCTATCAATGATCACAGCTGTTAAAATATCTTGATCAAAAAATTAATTGCGTACTGAAAGATTAAGAATTAATAGTAAAAAAGATGGCATGAATTATTTTTTCATCCCTGAAGTATAATATCAATTTTTTGTCGAACATAAGTTATGCTTATCAATTACCGATCCAATTACTGATCAATTGTTTCACCATGTATCATTGTTAAAAAATTAGATAATTTGACTAGCATCAAGCAGCAGATGCCTAGAAGTAAAAAATATTGATATTCGTCAGCTATATACGAAATCTTAGGTCTCTACAAACGAATAGTGAATTGAAATGCTCAAAGTATTGTAAAGGGTTTTGAAAATAATGAATGGATTTCCATGCGAATCACACAGAACATTTGAGTGTATTTGAAAACGTCACCCTTTTAGTTAACAAAACCTTCTTCGATTGTGTGCTTTAGTAATGATGCTATTCGAAATCAATCAGTAATCCAAAAATCAGTAAAAAATCAGTCAATAATTGCATTTCTACAAATAGGTAGGTATGTTTTATTACTGTAAAACGACAGCACATACTTTTGTAGTATTTTATCAGAATGCTTTCTTAAGATTACTGATCATAATTTTAGCTAGATCAATTTTTATTGCTTTCAAGTCGATTTTGTCGGCAACGTTGTAACTTGAATCAGATTTTAGTCAGTATCTGCGTATGTTTATAGTCGCTAGTCAGTATGATGAGGTTCATTTTAATTTTACTTTTAACTACAATTTTTACTTTTAGCAGCAATGATTATACATCCATAATATGTCATCAAGATGTTACAAGCAAGAATAATTATAAACATTGTTATTTATTATTACGCAGCTATATTAGTAATTTTTCACATTATTAGCACACTAATTATCCGTTTAGATCGCACTGCAGACTTTTGTGATAGCCACTACCTATAATTATCTTTGTCTAAAGTTTGCAAACTTTAATTGAGGCTGTTATTCAGTATTAGGTTAAATACTTTAATAAATGCAAATATGCAGAGTAATAACAAAAATGGTACTGAAAAAAGAAATTTCAATGTGTCATAAATTAATCTTATTAGATCACAACTCATGAACTATTTGCATTATAGTGAAATAAATTTATTATTCTTTCATATTTTTCCTTTCTGTTTATTCCTTGCAACCACGAAGTAGCATCAACATTATTGAAACTATTTAATATTTAGAAATATTAATCTAACATCTTGCTGAAACATCTGAAGTCATGCAGATTAATTACTGCAATGAAAAGCGATAGGAGTGGATGATTTAGATGAAGTTTCAGTAATTCTTTTCGTATTCCTATTCACACTAACCTTTATGACTGTTACTCAGCCTTTTAGAGCTTCTAATTTCATGAGACTAGTATAATTGTTAGTCTTGATCCTTTGCTGATAATTGCAAAGGTATTATTTTAATTAATAATAACAGAACTATGATGAAAAAAGCAATTTATGCCAGTGTGCACGTGGCACGAATAAAATAGTTTGTAGCATCAAATATAGCTTTCTCAGTTATACGCAGCTTTATTGTGCGCAATAAATTAATTCTTTTTGTAGAAATTGAATTAAGATCAAGTATCTCATTCTATGATTCTTTTCTACAAATTGAGGAGTTTGTTGTTGATGCAGAAAATTATAAATTTTACCGTACTACAATAATAATAACAACAATCAGTTCTACAATATTTTGCTTTAAACTTTCGATAATGAACTCAAGTTTACTTCTAAATGAGCAATCCGACACCTCGATCATTTTCAATTGGAAGAAAATTTTATATTTAAGAAAATTAAAAATTTCAAATTGCTAAATACGAAGTTTTGCATTTTTTTTAGAAATGATCAAATCTGCGATGTTATTTGCATGCAGTTATAAAAATTGTCTTTCAGTCTTATATTGCCTTTGGAGGTCTACTCTTTGCGCTTCTCGAACACTGGTCTTATATGGACGCCTTTTATTTTTGTTAGTACGAAATTTTTAGAAATTTTATTAAAGTATGAAATATGTTTGAATTTTAATTCACTTTCTTACTAAGTCTTCCAAATTTTGAATATTTTTGATCAATTTTGAACACAAAACATTTGTGTTCAAAATTGATCAAAAATTGTTTTGAATGTGATCTACATAATCTTTTTTTAGGTTTTGTGTCGTTAACTACTATTGGATTTGGTGATCTTGTGCCTGAGAGATATGAGTATGTTGACTTAACAGTTTGTCAAATTGTAGAAAGTATAACTTTTTTAAAAGAATTTGAGTCATAAAAATAATATTTTTCTTAGTTATCGATATGTAATACAAATTTCGCTCAGCTAGGAAAAATGCTTTGGGGAAGTCTCGAGGATCTAAGATCCACGGCAAACGTTTAACATTGGTCCTCAGTTTATTGACATACCAATAAGTGTTAAACAATATAGTCCTTTCAGCTATTGTAATCTTTATATTGTAATTTTACTTCCATAGTTTAAGTTTATCATTTTCGGTGAAATCGAAACAAAAATTTGGTGGAAAAAGTATTCAACATAATTGGAATTCATTTATATAAAAAAAGACAAAAAAATAAATTACACTGGAAGTTCATTTATTTACCTAAAATATTATCAGCTCAAAATGTTCACTTTTTTCTTTCTAACAAAAATGACTGAAACCAATTTCAACACAACTATCACTAAAAAAGTGAAAACAAATTAATTAAAAACTATTATTTTAAATATTTATCACTATTGTAGATATTTATTGCTCATGCTGATTTACCTGGGATTTGGTCTTGCGGTCACTACAATGTGTATTGATCTTGTTGGTATTCACTATATACAAAAAATTCATTATTTTGGCCGGAAATTCTGTGGTACCGATGTTTTCCAATTATTGAGAAGAAAACGCATGATTGAACGTCGTCTTGCTATGGGTCAAGGTGAAGAACTCTTAAAATTGTACATTGAACAACTACAAGATCGAAGGTACATAACGTTCTTTGATAGTAATCTAGCACGTTATTTATAAAGTGCAGAAAACGTATGCAACAAAAATTATGTATAAACTTGAATGCTTTCAAAATATATATGTTTCTCGCGTGGCATTCGAAAATTAAATTGTTTACAGAAATTTTGAGGATAACTAACCCATAAATAGTGATATCCTAAGTAATAATAGAATCATTAAATTCTATTTTAAGAATGTCAAAGGCAGCAAAACAGAGGGAACTTCAGTATAATAAGATCATCTCATCTGCACCAATGTCATTTGGCAGCGACGTGAATAACGACAATAACAACGGTAGCGTAGAGTGGTATGGAAATTTGCTACTAATTGATGAAGTAATGGAAGTATAATTAGGTACTATATTAAGTGAATTGAAATTAAGTATTTCACTTTATGGCCAGAAAGTGTTCTGACTTTTCCTCTTCTCTTAAAATATATCAAAATCGACCTATTTACCGCCAGGAAACAAAATACAAACGACACATTATTTTACTGAAATCAAAAATTAGTCCAAGTTTGTCAGAGGCTAAATAAGCAAAATGAAAATAAAATAAAATGAAAACTATGGGTATACACATACATAAATACAAATTATGTTGCAGATTTTTTGTCTTAATAAAAGTACTTCGGTTATTACGATAATTTGAAGTTATAATTTCCAGTTGTCAAGTTTTTCACATAGCCCATTGGTAATGAAAGTCACTAATATCCAGTGAAGAAAGTTTTGATCAAATCTATTTTAAAATAAACGAAAAAAATTTCCAAGGAGCGTAATTATTCATTCTAGACAGTGAAACTGTCAACTTCACGTATTCATACGTATTTTCGTATTATATACAGATGCAAAACAATAAAGTCATATAACTCTTGTTCATTATATCTTTCCTTTGCCAGTAAAGGCTGAAACAAATTAAACAGTAGGTTCGGGAATAGTTTCCAGAACAAACAAGCATTACTTTTTTACACAGAATCCGTAGATTCCAATAACTGACTGCTGACCGCGTGACCCATGTTCTCTCCGAGTGAAGATCACAATGAAAACTTTTTCAATCCCCTATTTGGCCTTTAGTAATGATTTAAGCGTTTGCTACTTTTCTGTTTTGATCCAGCTACAGTTGAAGAAATGGCCATCCAATCACTCATGGAATTAATTTACAGATTAATTGAGTAAATAAATTACTAACATTTTAATCAAAACAGTGGTAATTGAAATTAGAAACAACTAATCAATCGAAGTAGTATTATTCCTTGTGACTTTATCAGTAGAATAGAAATGATATGATATCCGTAAAAGGCAGCTACCATTGCTGCCACACATCTTCCGTTTTGGTACGGAATACTAGTGCTATTACTTATTATTTTCCAAAATAGCTGAGATTGAGTCGTTTTTTTTGCTCATAGTAAGCATTTTGATAATCAAAACGAGCAAAAAAACTCAGTATTCTTATTTCCGTTACCTGCAACTTTCAGTCAGTTTCACGAAAACTTACGAACCGAATTATCGGTGCAGATAAAATCCAGTATCAGTGATAATTTGCTAGCAGTCCCAAGTTTGTTCTTGTTCTTGTCTCTGTTTTTTTTAAGGAATATATCTTTTAAATAGTAAATTACTGTTCTAAACAAGAGCAAATATTTTATGCTTTTTTTGATTGCTTGATACTGCTGTTTATTTGACTGTAGTGCTTTCAATTTGAATGGGTCGAGCTTTGAAACGGAGTAATCTATGATCTTAATTATAAAAATATGATAATAAGTATAAAGTTATATGATGTGAATCTTTTTCCAACTTAAATTTAGAAAATGATTTTAAAAGGAGAAACAAGTGAGAAATTTCAGATGCTCTTGCTAGCATGTCATTATCACCATCTCTCTCCTTGCATGAATTGGTATATAAAGACCGTCTTGAGTTTTCTACTCTAAAAGAATCTCCAAAACTTACCTCTTCATTGGAAACTATTAATGAAACTGGTAAATTCACCGTAAATTATAAAGTATATCTAATTGATATTAATTTGACACTACAGTAAGTTCCAGTCAGTTTCAATTATCCATGTTTTTTGTAACATACTGCTAATAAAAATAAATTTTTCGCAGCAGTAATTTTGAGTTTTATTTATTTATTCTTTGAAGGAAAAAGCAATTTTGAATTGAAGCTAACTGCTTTCAGAAAATGTAATAATAATGAACAAGTGATAATAATTTAGCTGAAGTCGTGGCATGTGTACACGAAAAACTTTGTCCACCTGTAGAATCTCCTCTGGCTTCTGTGTCATCACCGCCAAAATTGGTGGAATTAGACAAGAAATCAGTTATTCCGCTTGTCTCACCTTCAGATAGTGTAAACACTTTGCATTCGCTAAAATTTCGAAATATTACTGAAATATTTTCTCCTTCGGTGAAGTAACTTCCATAATGAACAGTACATTCTAAAATCATATTTGAAACATCGTTTTAGTAGTGCTATTCTTCAAACAGCCTCATAATTTTTCTTTCTTTTTTTGCAGCCTGTTGGATTGGCTTGCATGAACAATTGGGATTCTTATATAAAAATGATCAATGAATCTCATAAATCGTTTGCCAAGTATGCTTGCTACTGAAATATAATTATATCAGATGTGTTTTTTGAAGTATTACTGAATATAGAAAATAGCAGAGATATTCATAAAGTTTTTAGGCCCGTCCAAATACAAGCAGAAGTATTTGTTGCGGATCAAGTAATTCCTGTTTTCAAGAATGAGGAAGTGTTATTAGAACAAGAGGAAGTAAACAGGTATTTTCACCAAATTCACCTCAAAAAGTTGGTAATTGTGACAGAATTAATCGCACGCATCTTTCAAATCTATCCTGCGCTACATTATTTTTGCATTTCATACTTGAGCTTTTTTGGCAACAATAATTTGTTTTTAAAAGCAAACTTTTCCTGTCGTTGCTTTTATTCTAACGTATTTCCAATAAGTTTTTAGAGTGAATGATCATTTTTTAGATTGTTTAGCTTTCATGAAAAATTTCGTTTTTCACTTTTATTATTGTTTTTTTTTTTGAATTTTTTAACCACATGTGATCTGTTTATTACTTAATATTTGTTACATTAAAGTAAACAGTTACATTTTAGAAAAACTTGTAAGAAGTGTAAATCACATAGAGCAAAATAGTTTTTGCTAAAAACTTAAGAGAACTGGTGTTAACTTTTTAAAATTGTAAAAATAAAGTGATTGTAAAGAATCAGTGGGAACCATGAAAAAGCACAGCTGATTTTTTTTTGCTACCAAATTCAAAACTTAAATGGCATGACTCTCGTTTTACAAAGTTGCATGCTTTATATTCTCAATTTCTTGTTCAGTACCTTTCGACGTGGGTTTTATTTTAGTATTCATATCTATCAATAACTAAATACAACCTTTAAAATTCATTTCAACTTATTTACATTCATGCTTAAACGAATTCCAGAAAGATATATCACAGTATCAGAAAAATCAAGATATATCAGAAAGACATATCAAATTATACAGTTGTACTACTACAGTTGCCTTCAGTAACTGCACACTTTCAATAAATAGTAATTTGGAGAGAATATGACCAAATTTTCTAAACTCCTTTCTCCACTCTTTCCTTATATTTATGATCTTTGCTTTGCTGATTTCAAAGATGCGCAGTTTTAAAGTAAAAAAATTTAACGTTAAAAGTTATATTACTGAAACTGCAATAAAACAATATTTTGTCGCATTTTATATCTATAAACAAAACAAATTTTATTCCTGAAAATGTGCGCTTTGAAAGCATTTCTAACAACGATTTTTACGGTAGTATTCAGCACAAAAAATTATTGAATCTAAGAAATATGAGGTTCATCACGAATGCAAATTTTCGTTATCATTTCTTTTTTCTTGCATATCTTTTATTTGTTCAATTACTTTATCCTTGGCTTTTTTTGGAAAGCACGGAAAAGATTTGTTTAAAATATGATATTTTATTTCTGCAACGAAAAGGATTAATTTTTAGAACTTTATTTAAAGTAAAAAGTGGCATTAACAGTGAAGTTTTTCTTTAACTGCACAATGAAGAAAAATTAAGCAAACAGAATTATTCAGTAATACAGATAAAGCACTTTGCCCCAAGTTGTCCTTCTTTTTTTCCCACTTTAATATCGTTCTTTTAATTTATTTAAATTTAATCTTGAATTTTGCATCTAATCAGATTTGTAAAGTTACAAAATTTTAGCTGAACCTTCTGAACTCTGCTCCTAGCCAAAGGATATTTTTGCAGTTTTAAAAAAGTTTGAGTATCTTAATTTTCAGCCCGAAATTTCAAACAACTTTGGAATCTTTACCATTAGTATCCTCACATATCTCATCATCAGTCTCTTTATCACACACAAATGTTACATCACACATTTTGCAACGACCGTCGAATCTTCTTCTAACTGCAGTTAAAACAGAAAAAGACGAGGAGTATAAGGCGGAAAAGAATGCAAAATCATATTTGCATGCAGATTTAGCTGTGAAGACAACTCAGCTTTATTATCATAATATGCCAGTTTATAGTGAGCATGAGAATGCTATCAAAACAGAAGTTGTGCTACAAAATTTGATCAATGCATCAGAATCAGTCGTTTGTCGTAAACTACCACCGACTGTTGTTGATCATAATTATTGTTTCGTAGTTGATGCAGAAAAAATCAGTGCAGATTCAATTTTTCGTGATATGGTCCATTGGAGTCACGCAAGTAGATTGACACAGTACTTTTATTCCGATGATATGCATACATTTTATCGCGTCATTTGCATAAAAGTTAAAGGAAGAATAATTGCCATGAAACTGATGGCTGATGCTCAAAATCAAACACCTAACTCTTTGCCACGCTCACTCTTTACGCCAGTTTCAACCTCATCGCGATCAATACCACTTCGTCGGCAGTCTCAAACATGCAGTAATTTCGCGCCACGTTGTTCTATTTCATTAAGTAGCAGATTCTCCGATAGTATTGTATCATTAACAAACGTTTACATTGCTACACGCTGCTACAGCTTTTGGAAAACGTGTCCATCATTTCATCGCATTATTACACTGTTCGACCGTGTTGGTGAAAATTCAGAAGCAAATAGTAAATTTAAAAAGCGATTTTTTTTACAATATACCTGGCGTAATACAAAACCTATGGATAAAGCGCGTGTTATACGTGAGTATGGATCGCATTTTAGAAGAAAGCCATTTCAACCAGATACTACCAAAGTTTTTGCAAGACGTACCTTCAAATGAAAGTCACATTTAATGATTCTTCTCGTCGTTAATTGTTTATTAGTCTGTATCGTGATGAGAACTTTAGTGAATACGGAATTGTTTAAATAAAGAATTATAGACTATTTTTGATAGTCTGTTCTTGTAACATTTTGTTTCACTTCCGCAATGGATTTAGAATTTCAGCAGGTCTAAAGTTATCTTAAGTTTTGTTATCCATACTTCTTGCATTAATTAAAACTTGCAGGTCTGCTATGAGTTTATGCTTTTTTGATAGTTTGTTAAATGTCATTCTATATAATTCATTTATATTTGCATATCTCTGACATGTTGATTTTTTATAAAAGACATGTGATTGTTTGTCAAAATTTTAGTAATCTCAGCTTTGGGAATCTCTGAAAAGAGCTGCTATTCAAGCTACAAAGATTTGATAGAAAAGTAAATAATTTTCGACGAAAATTTTATCAGTTTGGAAATAATCAAAAAGTTAGAAAAGGAATTGACATCACACAATACATTTATATGTGTGACAGTATATGATATATTCTTGCACAGCAGTGACATGGTCATTATTAGTGCAGCACTTGATTTTGAATAATCGGACCGTTCATTAAGTGATAAAGTTCAACAGTGAATTTCGATTTTGCGTCAATTATTTAAAATTTCTAAAAATTCATGGTTTTAAAAAGATATCGATCTAATAGATGAACAAATGGAACGAAATTTATTTAGATCATTTCAAAGAGCAAGTCTGAAAAAACGCTTACTTAAAAACATTTGTTTTTTTGAGAAATAATTTGCAAAAAATTTCGTACTCAATAATAATAATAATAATAATCAGAATAATAATAATAATAATCAGAATAATAATAATAATAATCATAATCATAATTACAATAATAATAATGATAAAATTACCATTACTATCAACAGATATGAAATATTTCCCAGTAGTAATTTGAATAAATCCAGTCATGACCAAAAATATTTCTCTTTAATTACAATTTTAATTCAGTTCAAAATTATTGTAGGCATACTTGAATAAGAAGTGACTTTTTGTTGAATAATAACAAATGCATGTATATTTGTTATCCAGCCAATGCTTCATCAAGTATTTGCTCATTAAAAACAAAAAAGCTGTGTACCTAAAAGTTGAAAATTGGTATATTATGAGTTGCAGCAAAATGATTCTTCAATGACGAATTTAATGCTGAAGTTCTGCATCTATTATTTATAATTTAAAATTAATTTTGAAATATCATCGAACTATTTTCAAATATTTCATCCACTGTATCCATTTTTAAATTCAAACTGTACTGAAATTGATTAGATTTCCAAACATTGAGGGTTCAAGCGAAATGTTTAAAACATGCTGATAGAGCGAGCAGTAATTCGAGCGAGTCACTAATCACGTTTCCAGTAGCAGTTAATCAATCTGCAGGTATTTTAAAAATCTTACTTCTTCGGGCATATGTAATGGGTCGTTCATTTGTCAAATTTATCATCAGTTTGAATTTAGCATTAATTTCATTTAAACTGAAAATTCAACTGATACATTTTGCCATTCATGAGAGGGTCGTTAGTACATTTTTTTTTGCTTGTCAAGCGTACTGCTAGGACAAGGATTCTTCAAATACGTTGCATGCTTCATTTCAGTTTTAACAAAGAATTCTGAGTTACATCTCATTTTAGTTCTTGAACTTTCAGAAAATGATTTGTTACTTGGATATTCAAAGGTATTTTCAGTTGAGAAGTCAGCATTGGATGCTGATCAAACTATGCGGAATGTTTTAAATTGTCCTGTTGAATATATCAGCAAAGTTTGATTAAACTATCTTAACTTTTTTTTTGACTGCTCTAATATGCTCACAGGACTGGAAAATAGACTTTCATTGATTGTTAAACCTTTTATTGTAATTAGTTTATTCTTGCTTACTGAAATGCAAGTTTCTAATCCCTAAATGTATTAATAGTTCTTGAAATTTCTTAGTTTTGTATGAATATTTTAGGACCCACCAATGATTGCACTTCAGAATTATTGTTTTGTTATCAGTAGCAACGGAGTTGACGTCGATAAAATAATGAAGAATTCAAGGTGGTGGTGGAAGCAAACAAGCTCGAATACGCGTTATTATTACTCAACTGAAATGAAAACCTTTTATAGGGTATTTTTTCTCTCATCAACATTTATTATCCAACTGAAAATATTTAAAAAATATTGATCAAATCCGTACTCATTATCATAGTAATTACTATTATTTATGGTGTAATAAATAATTCTAGTTGACATTACTATCGTTTTTTTTATTGAACATATGTATTATTTTCCTTTGTCCTTGTTTATTTGCTTTTATTATCATGATTATTGCCTGATGTATTTTACTTTGACTACTTTGATTACCTTCATCTTAAATTAATATCCGTATTACATGTACACCAAAACCATTAATTCGTTGCTATTATAGTTGAAACTTTATAACCCACATTTATTAATACACATAATGAATGCTGTCTGTCACAGTGGAATAAATTCATCACAAAACAATTAAACATGGTAATTTTCTCAATGGTCCTTTTGATATTGCTAGTCAAAAATTATATCAGGTTTATTGATCAAAAATTTGCGTTATTTGAGGTTGATGTACTGCTATGTCGAGGGGAAATACGCTGTGCATATATGAGAAAGCACCGAACTACTATTATCGAGCAGGTCCCATTACATAAACTATTTAGGTAATTCAGAAAAAAATTGGATAAAGCTGAGTTGATAATGCTATGAATTATTTGCTAAAAGACATCATAAAATCAAATTATAACTTTTATAATTGCATTAAAATACTGCTTTTTCAACAGATATTTTAAAATTAGCTATTTTCCAAGAAAAGCAAGTAAATGCAAGTTTGAAATAAAATAATAATTTGGATTTTTGATGGAATTGTTAATAATTTCAGGCCTGAAATTTTGCATTTTAATTTCTTATTTAGATCGAATATTGATATTTGTTTGATAAATGTACTGGTATTGTTTTAGAGTCACGAGAATATTTGGCCATTGGAAAACATGTACAAATTTTCATCGAATTATTAGTGATATTCATCCAGTGACAGAACGTAAGTTATCATTTCCGTAAGTTTCGATCCATTATGTAAGCTGAGATTACTTTACATTAAAACTGAAGCGAAATGAATAATGGCAATAAGAGTAAAAATCCTCATTCTAGTAATGATATTGAAAGATCGAATAATAATATTAATATTCATGTTTACTGAAATAATAAATAATGATTGGCTCTATAACACATTTCAAGATAAATTTTCAGGTGGAATCGAGTTTTATGGATTTCAAAAACGAATATTTGTGCAATATTTATGGAGAACTGAAAAAGTTCGCATTTTTTTCATTTAAATGGATACCATTATATTTCCACAATCATAGAATGATTTAATGATAATTAAATGAATAAAAATGATTTGAAATGACGAAAAATATTTAATTTTCACTCATTTTTATATCAATTTTTAATATTCTTAACATATATACTTACATTCATGTGTAAGTTTTCGTGGACTAGAATTGAGAATTCAGTGCATTCATGCAATATTCATAAGCTTATCTTGATAGAATAATGCAAAAATTCATCTATACTGTGTAATAAGAGCAAGATTTATCAATATGAAACACCTCAGCAATCGGAAAAAGGACGTGTTTTACGAGAATATCTTGCGAACACAATTACGATACCGAGATCAGGAATCAAACATAGCCGAACTAGCATAGAAGCACGGGATAAAGCTGATGTTAATACCAGTCATGGACAATCATGCAGTGTTGTTAGTTTTCAGCGCTGGCCAGCAATCATCGTCAGTCATGCATCATTAATTAGCCCATCTGTAAAATTTTGCTTCTGCATAAATGGCTACAAGCATGCTTGTAATCAAATGTATGAGTGCAATTTATTTATCATTATTTGCCTTCCAAGTATTTATGCAATACATTCATCAGTTTAACCTTGACCGATACTAGTTAGTTCTTCTTGCTTTTGAGCGCTGATTTCCAATAAAATTTGTTGAAAAATTTGGCGTTGCAAAAAAGTATTTACATGATTTTAAACTTTAATTAATGTGTTTTTCATTGTTCAAGTACAATATTCTATGCTTGAAAAGTTGCTTTTAATTACAAGAAAAAATCAATTTTTTTATTGTTCTAATATTGTTTAGTATGATTTACATCATTTATGAGAATTACTGACAAAAAAATTTCAGCAACGCAACACGTCATCAGAACTGGTTTCTGAGTCTAGTCATCCATCACGTATTCCGCGGATACGAAAAACAACATTGAAAGATCGACCAAGATCTGAATTTAAAAAAACAACATCAAAACTGATTCAACCAGAAAAATCATTCAAAAATAGACCTAATGATGTAACGATGTTATCGAATTGCCCGTCAAAGATACCTCAGATGCGTAGTTTGAATTTAAAAAGGCATGCAAAAACTTATCAAATTTAATCATAGTAATCAGTCTGTTCCCTTTTAGCAATAGCAATTACTGAAATATATTCACAGCTGAAACGTCTTGGAACAAATAAAATGTGCAAATTAAGGTCAAAAGTTAATCAAGATTTGTTTAATGACTGAGATCCGATGATCATTTCATGATTTTTATAACTTATAATAAAAAGACTGGAAAAATGTCTGGTTCAAATATAGAAAGTATTCACTTAAACTGCATAACGGATTTTTAGGATTTAGAAACAAACCTGGTTAATAATTTCTCAAGTTTTGAAAAAATTTCAGCAGATACATTGTATTTAAAAATTCTACAACAATCTGATATCTTTCGATAACTTTGATTTATATGAAACTAATGACGAGCTTATCTTAAATGAATAAAAAATGATAATTTTTTGGATTTTTATGTACTTCTTTAGACTGAATAAAGAGACAAGAGATTAGCTTCAGACGGCTTGTGATATGAACACTTTGTCAACCTCTTTTTTGATAGAAATAAAAAAATTGCTCATGATTTATCTGATTTTTAGTACAAAACACATTTTCATACAAAAGATTAAATTGTAATCATTTAAGATGTTTAAATTTATCTTGATTAATAACTTTAGAATAAACAGTCACGTTTTCATCATTTTTGAATTATGAATTACAATTTTTGTAATTACAATTATAATTTCCTGTTTATCGAACAAAGCTTATTGAACAAAAACATTTTATGCCAGCTTCTAATTAACATTGAATGAAGAAAGTCATTAAAGTTAGCATGTTTAGTTTCTATTTTTTCATAAAATTGATTAAGAAGACTTAAAAAGTCGTTTGTTTTTTTTTGCACATGTAATCGTAATTTCGGTTTTTAAATATTTGAATGATTCAAAATGCACAAAAGCTGTTGTTGACATCATATTAGTTTAATAAATCAATATAAGTACTGTATTTTTGCATAATAATTGTTGTGCTGATTTTGAATCTGTTCAGATATTCGAAAAAAATTCGGAAGGAAATGATGCATCTGATAAACACTGATCTTTGTTCTATCATGTGAAGAAATAATGCTGTCAATTTCAATTAATAATTAAATTGAATAAAATTTTAAGAACTAAAATGCAAAAGAAAACATATTGCATTAATTAATGATTCCAAAAATGAGAAGCAGCTTTTGTAATCGGCAAATCTACAAATGAACTGAATCAGAAAATTTTTTCACGACATAATTAATTTTATTATGTTATTTTGGTGACAATAATACTGACAATTATTTCTATGCCAGTCAGACTCAGTAATTGGATGGATACATTACTCGGTTATTAGTGACTGCTAATTGAATCTTTCATACTAGGACAAATTAGTCATTGGATAAATGGAATAAAGCTGATAACGTTGCGTTGGTGATGTCAGAGAAGGATATCGTGGAGTGCCATAAGCTAACACATATCTGAAAACTATTTTAAGTCATCAAAATTTACGAAAATAAATTTGCTCAAAACTTCAAAATCTGATGTACCTAAATCTCTTATATTGATCTTATTTATAAACTCAGTTTACAAAACCTCTGATCTAAATATTTGACACTATTATTATTTTTTGTATTATGTAAAAAAAAAATCCTTCTAAGAAAAATGCTCGAAATTACCTTTCACCAACTTTAATTTTGCATATTTGGTTGCTGTAAAAATGACTTTTGGATGCAAAATCGCCCAGTCCAACAACTGTTTCGAAAGACGAATTGAAATGTGTTTGCAAATGTTTCTAATATAAATAATTCAAATAGTTGAAATGTGGTGATACTGTCAATCTTTCAAATTGCAGTTTTGTCAAATTCAATGAAATTGAAATTTATATGAATTCATTTCTAAATCACAAAAATAACTGCTTTCTTTTAATTTGTAGAAAGTGTATAAAATCTCATAATTGACTATCTTAACTTAGCGGTAAAATAATGCTGTGGATCAGAAATGAGTGAAATAAACTGCTAAAAAAGCCAACAAACATTCATTTCGTTCGCAATAAATTGGATATTACATCGATGAAATTTAGAATCTGTCATTATTTGAGAATAAACATTGTACATCAATATTTCCATATCTTTGTTGCAGCAGAGATAACCTAAATGTTAAATATAATAAGTCGTTCAACTCATAAAATATACATTAATTCAAATAAAACTCATTGAATTTTCAGTTTCGAAAACTTATTTTTTATTCTTATTTTTACTTGAGATTACATAATATTTAAATGTGAAGTAGTTGTTCAAATTAGTTTTAGACTATTTAGCTAGACTTAAATTTGTTAGCCAGTTTTCATTAGAAACAGAGATATGACTTTGGTCATGTAGGATATAATTTTTTACCATTTGTAATTATTAAAATTTCAGGAAATTACTATAAATTTGTAATAAATTGGGTCTTCAAGTTTTCGTAAATATTTTGAATTGGTTTCGCTACATATATTTATGAAATTTTTATCAAATATAATGATACAATAAGTGGTGGATACCAATAATTTTTAAGCAATAATGATATTTATTCATTCTTTGAGGATGAATATTAACTCGCAAATTTTATGCAATAACGCACAATATCACTGTTAGAACATCTCCGAACTCAGTTCAATTCGTTAAAATTTGAATTAAAATTTGACTGGAAGGTAAATTGAAATAACTAATTACCAGCATCATTTGTATAACATTCTGGTAAGGGAAATTGGTCCTCCACATATGAGCAATCGGACGATGGATTAGTTGGAGTACATAATTTAGTTGGAACCAACTCTTTAGGTATTTCCAGATATTCCGTTTCTGGATGTCGTCCTGCAAATATACAATGAAAAACTGATGAAAAAATTCTTACTTTAAAGCTGTTCATGCTAATGGAAGAAACCAAATTGATAGTGCTATTACAAGAAGGTATGATACTTTTCATCTCTGGTAATTTTAAAGGATGTATTTGGCTCCTCAATGGACTGTCGAATTTCTGCGATCGTTTTAATTTTATCAACCGTTGATGAGATTTCTGTAAACTAACTACAAAAAATAACAAATCGAAGCATTATTTTAGCCAAATTTGTTCATATATAAGATTCAATATTACTGTTGTTAAATAACTAGTCTATATAATAACAAAAAACGTGAAAGCTTACGATTAGAACAGTTGAGTTTTGAAAATTGTGACTAAATGTTTTTTCTAAATAGAAGAAAAGCAGTAGTCCGATAACGATATACATCTGCAAAATGTATACAATAGTTAGACAATCACATGTACTAAAATTATGCCTTTTGGATATTGAGGCATGGATAAAGAACTATAACGATTTTACGCGCACATTTGCAGAGATTTGCAAATAAAATGCGAATGCATTCATCATTTGCAGTGATTTTGGTCTTCTTTTGCCATTTTTGTGAGTGTGTTGAAGGAAAAAGGCAGAATAGTCAATAAATAGCATTTGCTGTGCACCAAAAATGTAAAGGCCTATTTTAATACGAGGACAAATACGAAATGAACAAAGAGTGATGAAAAAACTGCAGATGTGTTCAATAAAGTAAAACTAATAATACTCTATCCCAAAGCTCTGAAAGCAGTAGAAGTTCCAGACAGTTATCTTCAAATTTCATTAAGTAATAAATATTAATCAAAGCAACCATAAATTTGGGACTATGGTTTTATTGTAATGAAAATACTGTAGAATATATTACATTCTTTGTAATTAAGTTATTTAGCTTGCCTGGTAGATAAATTTTTTAATTATGATGCATTAATAAGAGATAATGAGAAAAGACAAAAAATATGTTATGATGAGTACATTTGTTAATATAAATTTTACACAGATAAGTCAATTTCAATATTTGAATGCTACCAATTAATTGAATAATTTAGATGAAAAGTTATAATTTGTCAATTTTTTAATTTCAAAAATGATATGCGCAAGAAATTTGGTAACAAAATTGTGAGTGAGTGAATGGAACACTGATTATAGTTACGATAACACCTTATTGAATTATTTCACGAAAGCAGTTATTTCTTTACAACTATCATCAAGAACATAATAAAACTGCAAACGAAATACTGAAAATACTTTGACAAAAAATGCACATTTTGACTAAATTACTATGACATCGTAGTGTGAATCTGAAATTTCCTTTGTTCCACCAAAGATCTTCTTGTTAAACTTTTCGTTGATAAAATCACCGCATGACTAAATTTTGTTAGAAACGCGGCAATCCGCACAAGTGTTCATATAAGTGAGTGCACTAAAAACAAACAATTAAAGGAACAAATTTTTTTCTTTCTTTATCCCAAAAAATTCAGAAAAATTTGGGTAAATAATGTGATTGTTTGATATTTAAAATATGCAACTATGAAAATTTGAAAGAATTTTACAATTCCTTCAAAGGTTAACTTTTTTAAATGCTCAATTCATTAAAATGTTTGAGACAACATTTAATTCTAATATTTCAGTACATGCAATTGCTATTTCAATTGTCTCGCAAGTTTTAGTTAATGTTTAGCTTTGTTTACTGAAAAGTCATGCTCTTGCTGCTATTACTTCGATTAAAATATCTTTATTTACTAAATAAATCAAAAGTCAAAATAATTCCAAGTGAAATAAAGCCAAGTAATTTGGAATTTGAAATGAATTTTAAATAATAGATATCATAGCACTCATATATTTTTGTAAGATTTGCCCCTCAGTCATAGAGCAATAAAAAGTGCTGCATTTTATCTAGAATTTATTATGTTATTTATCTCAAAAGTCTTTTATGCAAATTTTTGCATCATATTTTTTAAGAATGTCCCAGTACTGCTATTTGCTCTTTTGAATTATTTCTTTTATATTATCAATTTAATAAAGTCTTATGATATTGATGTTTAAATGATTTAATTTCAATTAATTACAGCTATTTTTGACTGAATATAGCCGTAATTAATTGAAATTTTGACTAAATTATTGCTTTGGCTGTTCATTGAATTATTTACATTTGTTATGCAGTTAAAAAAATAAAATGCATTGCATTATGTAAATCTTTGATATTATTACTTATAAATTTTATTTGACTAAATTTCCAAAAGTAAACTTATATTCGATAATTATTCTCCTACAACTATTTTACAAGACTATCCATAATTATTCTAACAAAAATACTATATAAATTACTTTAATGATTAAATTTTTTGAGAAATTAAGCATACTTTCATCTAGACATATCTTTACGAAACGAAGGCAAAATACTGTTTAAGAATGCTGTATTGCTTAGGCTTTTAAAATACGTAATTGCTAGAGTTTATTTCCGCCAAACTCTATTTATTGAAAAAGGAAGACAAACTGATATCAATGTACAACAAAAGTTACTGTTGTTATTTTCGCAAACAATATCCAGTAGTAGTATCCAACGTAAGCAACGATACATATGAAAACGACAAAAAAGGTGTTCAATTTTTGTTTGCATTGCAGCACAAGAAAATTTGCTAGTAATGACAAGTTGTGTGAATTACGATTCTCATAGTTTGTCATACTGTTTTCTTTGATGACTCTTTTAATATATGTTAAAGAGAATGATATATTTATCACATATTTATACTTATTTTGAAGTTTAAAACTATAATTACATCAATTATAAAATATTGTTAATTTAATAAATTATTATTCATTTAATAGTTCAAATGATTAAATGAAATACAGTGATTAATAAAAGTCAAAAGCAGAAGTCAGTGATTCACTGACTTTTGAAAATATCTGAACTTCGCTACAGGTTTTCCAATTTATTTGAGTAATTTGATGATTTCTTCTGTTTTTATTCTTTTGAAAAATGTAGTTATAAGTTGACAATTATAGTACTAATGAGATCCGGAACTAAGCTGCAATCAAAATTCTATTATAAATTGTTGATCAGGGTGATTATGACTGCCATATAAATTAAGTGATTATTGAGTGAATCATTCAAAAATTTGATTCGAAATCATGGTATTTTCCAATAGTTAATAAGCTAGTGATATACATACTTATATTTGCAACAAAACTTTCCTTACCAGATTTAATGTCAGTAATGATTTTCGGAATGTTTGAATGCAACATAAAAAAAATAATTACAGTTAATGCAAACCAGTTTATTTTTACTCTCTTTACAATGCATTGAGCTGTCTATGTTTTCTGATACGTATACTATATGTTATTACTTGACAATGTATATTCAGTGATATTATAGAATTAAGAATCAGAGTTTACGGTTTTGGTAATTTTATAACAATATTTTAACGTACATTTTTTCAATGCTCTATCAATAACGAAAACTAAAGAGCTTATCACAAATAATTTCAAGAAACAAGATGACTAAACTTGAAAATATCACACGCTGCTTGCTATATCAACTTATTTATATTAAGAGCTCCGAAATAATTTTCGCATCATTATAAGGTCAAATCAATGTAATTAAATAGCAATGAGAGGCAGTCAATTGAATGAAATGTAATTTAGAGCTAAAGTATTGAATGAAATCAATAATTCATTTTGATGCATCTGAATGTTCAAATAATAGGTTGATAAGATTATAAGAAATCCTAGTACATATGCTAAAGTTTTAATAACATGCTTAAAAAGTTTTTTATTACTTTTTGTCTTTTCATTTCTTTTTTAAAATTAAAATTTTATTATCCAACTATTATTTATTGTTTCATTTATACAAAGTTGCTTGATTATTACTCTTTTATATGATTAAAGGATAATAATTTATTCACAATGAATTAACATTATAATAATAGGAAAATTATTTCGGAGCTAATGTAAATAAATTAACCTGGCAAGCAGCATGCCATATTTTTAATTTAGTCATCTTATTTTCTTAAGACACACTTTTTTGGATAAATTTTGAAATAAATATCACTTAAAACAAATTGTTCATGAAAATATATTAAAAGTAAAGTGCCAAATTATTATCTTTTGGATTTACCACAACATAAGAAACATGTGTTAAAAAGTTATCAAAAAATGTCTTTACTCCAGATGTTATGTGGTTAAACCGTTTTAAACTGATATAATCATGTGGTCTACGTTTCAACAATTAGAAACAATTAATCTAATTTAATTTCCATAATTAATGGATAACAAAGGAATGCACATCTGCTTTGTTTCTATTGGTTACGTATATTTGTTTATATACTTATAGACATATTCTTTACTGAAAACTCATCTCTTACCTCGTTTTCCTTCAGTTAACGGCTTTGTGGAATGACTGTTTGAGGAAAATAAAATTTCAGGTTTCTTTTTTATTGAATTAGGTGAAGCCAAGTTTACAAAGAACAAAGTACATTTAATGTTTCCCTTTTCATGTTACACGGAATACTCTAGCAGAAAAAAAATAAGTTTTCACTGATGTGGAAGAACTCTATTCTATTGAGTAAAACCATCCAAAAATTTCAAGCAAATGAAGATGTCATGTCGATACATGATATTCATACTTTGTTTCAAAAATTAGTCAAAGATGAAATACAAGCAAGTATTACAAATATTGAAAAACGATTTTGAGAAACATTTTGTTTTATTATTTGTTAAACTGACTTTTTATAATCTTGAAATTACAACTCACTTGTTTTGGCTCATTGAATAGAAATGAAATGGTTCTATCAAAATAAGTGGCGTTCCAGGATTGAGACTTTTGAGGTTGAGACTCACACTTCTGCACTGATAAAATTTTTTTCAAACAATCATGTGAAGAGGAATAATAAAATAAAATTTTGAAATAGATTAATTTTAATACTGACTGTCGTATAACGATGTTACAAAATCGTTCTATTTACAAAACGGTAAAATTCACAAACTGGATTATGTAAAAAGAACGACGGTGAAGAGATCCCGATAGTTCAGCATAAAACACCTAGCAATGAAACAAAAGTAACGGTGCGATATAGATTAGTAACTATAAATTAAATGGGCTGAGACAGTATGAAAATGCTTCTAAAATAACTTTTCCCACAAAATCATTAGCTGACAAGAATGCATTTTGAATCATAATTTTCATTGAGCATTTTAAATCCAAAAGCTTAAAATAAAACCAACTTTTTATTAAATAAATCTAATAGGTTGCATTTTAATGATAAAACCTGGAAATGATTAAAAATACGAAGGCTGCATGAAAATGATTCAAAAAATGAAGCATTATAGATCGCAATTATTCATATACTGGTCGCCAACAATAGTATAAAAGGAGAAACAGCTCGTCGAATAGCCATTTCCACATAAAAGCAGTCTCGATCAACTAATAAAATAAAATAAAAAATTTTGTGATTTAAAATATAGAGTAATTTTATAAAATTTAGTGTTCCTGATATTTGAAAAAACAATTACATGTAATTAATATATTAACAATGAAATTAGAAAAACTTACAAGGATTAGTTGTTAAAGCTTCTTGTAGTGACTGTGCTTCAATCATTAAGTACGATGAGAGAAATTGGCGACGCTGGGAGCTCGATAAGGATCGGAATATTTGCAGTATTACACTAGCCACTGCTTCGATGTAGAATACACCCCAATGATGTAAAACCTAAACTTTTTGAACACTGCAATAGTATTCTGAGAGCTATTTTACCTGATGCATTAAAAAATATTGCCTCTAAACCCTTATTTGCTCATTTATTGATTTACCTTTGAAAGTGATATTTCAAAGTTATGTTTCAAAAAATGTATATTTTGCTTCGATATTTATGCTTTGAATGTACCTTCAAACACCATACGAGCATCTTATAACATACTAATATCACATTCTCATTCGAAATGACTACAGAGGCAATTTTTGAGTTTCTAATTCAGGCACAAAAGTTCTTGTTAAACATACTGAATTTATTGTGTGAAATAAATCTGCTGCCTCGTTGACCAGATTATATGTTATTCGAAATTGTAAGGCGATATACATAAGTCGTGGTTTCAGAATCAAAAGTGAGGCAAAATTATCAAGAGTCCAAGAATTCGGTACAGCTCAAAGCAACATAGAGAAAATTATTAATACAAAACATGGTATGAAGTCGAATTTTCAAATTCATTCTTCTGTGTATCATATTACTTAAAATTATATAAAGACTCTATCAAAAATGAAGATATGAAGCATTTAAAGAGCAAAGTGACACTAGTTACACGGAAGCAAAATGCATTTTTTTAAATCTAGACGATATAATTTTAAATTAATTACTAGTAATTTCTTCCAGCAGATTGAAAATACTATGATCACTCCAAGCATAGTTTCCTAAATTAACATCGCTAATCATACTATTGAGACTAAACGATAAAGGTCCGATTACTTCCTCACACATAATATGACTTTCGATCGTTTCATTTGCCAATAATTCCCAGTCTATAACTTCTGAAATAAACATGTTTATATTTCTAAGTACTAATCTTTGAATATTTTAGAATCATATTCCTTACTGAATTCTCGAAATATTTCATTATGAATTTAAAAAATATAAAGTTTCAGCTGAACTTCGAATTCTTTCACTGCTTACTATTCTGACTGTTTGTTTTCACGGGTCCAAATATAATCATAAATAATCTTCCTTGTGCCGCAAGAGATTCTTGGGTTCGTAAAATTAGTGAATTCCAGAATCCATAACGGTTGTCATGTCCCTTGTGACTCATGAAGAAACCTTTAAGGCGTTCTCGAGCCTGAAAAAGTGAGAAAATAAATAGGAAGCCGCTAGTAACAGCATTTTTTAGTTATTACCTCTATTTCTAAATGCGCATTTTCAATTTGTGCTGGCACCACTTGATTAAGAATATCATTAACACCGGTGAAGAACATTAATGATCGGAATAGGTTTTCGCATTCTTCAAAAGTCCATCTTTGACAAAACTAAATGTAGATTTTAAATAAATTTATAGTCATAACATGGCAAACAAAAACTTCCCGTACAAATTTAACCCTATTAAATTTAATTCATCTTAGTGCATAAAAATTCAGAGCGGTTCTTACTTTTTTTATTTTGTATATATATATATATATATATATATATATATATATATATAT
>UYYF01004281.1:171767-183911 GCA_900618365.1 Thelazia callipaeda | reverse complement strand
AAGCTTGACACATCTGAACTTCCGGCCGCTTTGTTGACCACAGACGAAATCGGTCATGTGATATACCCTGTATTTAGCCCCGATGGTCAATTGCTTTCAACGGATGAAACAGGCAGGCACGTGGATCATGAAGGAAAACCCATTTCGATAAATGAAGCTGGTTTGCCGTTGGATGAACATGGCAAGCTTATACCGACAGATGATGAAGGGCAGTTCTTGCGTCCACTATTCGGTCTTGATGGAAAACCTATTGCTACTGACATGTACAAACGACCGATATATCCAGTGGTAGATGCAAAGGGAAGAGCATTACCAACTGATGAATCCGGCTTCACTCTAGATCATTACGGAAAGCCAATACCAACTGATGAATCCGGTGTGCCTCTCAATGCTCGTGGCCAGCCTCTTGCCAAAGATGAATATGGTCGTTACAAACTCGACACATCTGAAATTCCGGCCGCTTTGTTGACTACAGACGGATCGTCTTCCATGTAAGGAAATAGCTTTATGCATTTTAATGTATGTGGTTTTCACTCAATTCATTTGGTTGTTTTCCACTTAGTTTCCGAAGCTGGAAACAGATTTTTTGTTGCAATAGTTTTTGTCGTCAATGTCATTTTTGCGTGTTACTTCGTCTTCTAATTGTCACCGTGTCGTTGCTCGTATTGATGTTATGGTGTTTTCTCTTATTGGCGCAGCAGTGTTACAGCATTTGTATTCATATCGATGTTATGTTATTCGGTGAATGTTTCGTTGACTTCAGAGTTTCACCTTCGCACTGCAAAGTCAGTTCAAATGCTGACTTGATAATCGTTCTGGATGCATCGAGCAATGTCAGGATTCTTGATTATCGGATTATGAAGGAGGTTGTTGAGGATTTCTTGGTCAATCATTTCGATCTGCAATATAATCATATCCGTGTCGGTGTAGTGAAATTTGGGGATAAGGTCTGTATTTTTCCAAATTAAAATTTTTTGTATGCTTCTGTCTTATTAGGCTCAATCTAATATTTCGATTAAATTTTGAGCTATCGTTTTTCTTCATATATTTCACAATGTTATTATTTAGGTTGAAGTTCCAGTATCATTGGGTGATTACGAAGGTCAGAATCAACTTTTCTCCAAAATCAGTGAAACAAGGCGGATGCGTGGTAAAGCACATTTAGGTGCAGCACTGCGTGATGTTGCTGGAGAATTATTGATTTCTGGATCTAGAGATGTTCCTCGAGTTGTGATAATATTTTCTAGTGGGCGATCCAGGTACTGGAACCATTAATTATGACATTATAATTTAATTATGAGTCTTATTATTAGGGATCTAATGTTTCTTTACTTCATGTCTTCTCAAAATTTCATCTCTTTGTATTGCCAAAATTTGCTCTTGGAATATTTGAGAGGATTTGAGGAGATTGTAAATGGTATAGTGGAATGTAAAAGATTTGAATGCAAAAATTACTTTTGCATTTTCCAGGGATGAACTAGCAGAGAATGCTCGTCTTTTACGGGATGATATGAAAGCTCTCATATATTTAGTAGATGTTGGTAATCAAGGTGATAATGAACAGAATGCAGCAGTCGTTGGTCCATCATTTCCACATCGTATTGCTACTTCCGATGATTGGAGTCAAGTTGACTCTAGGACTTTAGGGCCATTTGCAGATGAATTATGCCAGGTTTGTAATAATACTGGTCAAAATTTAAATATTACTTCATTATCACTACTGCTCACTCCTAAGTCTTAAAACTTTTTATATGGATTATTGAAAGTTATAGTTACTTCCACAAATCGCGACAGATGAAGAGTGGCCAATCGAACCAACCACTGTATTGTTTACGAATTCCTCGCGCCTATGCAAACGAATTGATTTTCAGGTGAAGATTATGGATGGATGACTTTTTCAGTTGGATGCAAAATATTTTTGCAATGAAAATTGTCACTCTAAATTAGTTCAAAAACTTGAAATTTGCTTTTTTTGACATCATCCTTTACAGGCCGATATAATCTTTGCTTTGGATTCTTCTGAAAGTATTACATCCCAAGAGTACAATAATCTGAAACAAAGCATGAATGCACTTATTGATAAGTCATTTGATTTATCTCCGGATATTGTTCGGATTGGTTTCATCGAGTACAGGTAATCAGAGAATCAAAATTTTCATTTTATGAAAATGCGGTTGGTCTAATATTTTTTAATTATGTCTTGAAATTTTTCGATATGGGTAAAGAAATTTTCAGTTGGATTTATACTTTTATTGTTTATATTATCTACCGAACTTTTCGTTACAAGTATTTAGGTTTGTCTAACTTAACCAAAAATGTGTAGAGTTGTAATATTATATTTAATATCCATTTAGAAAATTGATTTCAGCGATAAAGCATCAGTCCCAGTACCTCTTGGTCACTATGATGATAAAGTGGAACTGCTAACACTTATCTCCAACAGCAAGAAACTTGGTGGTACGGCTATTATTCTGAAAGGTCTTCATGCTGCTAGTGAACAATTCAAGCAACATTCTAGGGATAATGTACCAAAAATTTTAATTATGATCACGCCTGGCATCCATAGGTTCGTGTTGTAAACTGTTTAATCCTTTATTCATCGTTTCAAGATGAAGCATTACAAAAATCTTGTTAGGATTATATTCATGAAAAACCGTAACAGCGTTGTCTACGTCTACTAATATATTCAAATAAGATCAGTTATAATGTGCTTTTTTGCACTTCCAACATTTTAAGAGGCAATGGAGCGTTTGCGGCGGAAGATCTTCGACGAAAATTGGATGTCAATATCTTTGTGCTGGCAGTAAGTACATCGCACAAAGCTCGAATGTCGTTGAATCGTTTGGTGGGGAGTGAATATGCTCAACAGCGTATCATAACAATTTCTGGTGCGAACAAACTGCATGAATCAGCATTAGTAGAAATAACGCATTCAGTATGCAGTAGTGTTGACCTAACTTCATCTACCAGAAGTCCGCTTTTGGAAACTCCGCATCGAACTACGAAACGTGAAGTTGTGTTTAGTGAGCCAAAACACAAGTACGTTTTTTCGAGAATCTGAGTACGTCATAACTGATTTTAATGAATGTTTATTGTCAGAAAATTAACGCCAAATAGTTTTGGATACTATACTTATATCACATTTTTATGGAGAAGAATCACATTTTTTAATTTTTCGATAAATCTAATTTTAATGAATGTTTATTAAAATTTGATTATCGAAAAATTTATTGTCAGATTTATCGCGCATATCAACTTTCAGATTGAGCGAAATTTCTACTTTTCCATTACGTCGCTTGAAAACAATTGCTACCGGTTTCACTTCAACACCTCTTTGTAATGATGGTTTGCTACGCCCATATCAACTTTCAATTATTGTTGACAGCACAGCCAGATCACCTGAACAAGTAAGAATGATTAGTTTTTGACATTAAATATTTTAAACTAAATTCTTCTATCCCCTTCTTGAAGTTTTTTACTACTTGTATTAATTAAAAATGTTTGAATAAAGGTGTATTTTCAAGGATTTTCGACTGGTTTTAAGTGAAGTTACAACTTTCTTGAAATCTCGATTTGCTTCACAAAGCCATCTCATGCAACTCAATTTGGTGGGAGTGGACAGTGATGGTATCTATTTAAAAATAGCCAAGTTTGGTGTTGACATGTTGGATCAAAATTTCGCCAAAATAGCGCAAAAAAGGCAAGTTTCAACCATAATAATAAGGTATTTTTAAGATACTAAGTTTTTAAAATCCTTAAGATATTAAATATTTCACAAATCGGTTTAGTTCTCAGATTACATATTATTTGTGTTCACAAAAATTTCTGCAAAACTCATTTTTAGTTCCGTCTTTTGTTTTTGTTGCCTCACCGGTGACCATAATAAATGAAATATTTCAGAGAAGATGAAGTTTCTCCTAAATTAGGAGAAGGTATTGAGGAAGCTATATCTTTGGCCAACAACCACATTATCAAAGGAGTCATTCAAATCATCCTTATTATCAGCTCTGATGGTACAAGCAGGTATTTCCACTGTTTGCTCTAATTTTTTCCTGGTTATGTTTGAAATGTGCCATGAAAATATTCAGTAGTTATTTTATAGCAAACTAGCATATAAAATAACTCTGATTTCGTAAATATTTGCCTTCAGCGATGATGCTAAACTGTCAGCAGAATATGCTCGAATTCATGGATATGGTATTGTAGCAGTTTCTATAAGAGCTCCGACAGATGTTCTATTAAAAGAACTTGCATTAGGAAGTCCTACGAAGTTTGTTCTTTTTCGAAAGTAGTATTTTACTTATCATGCGTTTTTCAGGATGCAGTTTCCATAATCCGGACTGTAAAATTGATCGTTAAAAAGTATGCGCGAAAAATTTAGACAGGTAGTTCTTTTGAAAGTAAAAGCCTACAACGAAATTTGAGCCATATTTACAGAGTCATTCACTTCTCTAACTGGTCTGTCAACAATGAACTTTTTCACAACTGGATGGCTCATGCTTTCTGTAGTTATGTTGCAACACCTATGGCAAGACGAGTTACGACGCGTATGACTCGACCTCCAGTCCACAAAACTTGTACTAATTTTAATAAATAATTGTTAAGACTTAAAAGTCATAAGCTTACCGGGAAATTTTATTTGCAATTCGTTTGTATTTATCATGGTATTGGTACCTCAGTTCTTTTTTAAAAAAGTTGGATAAAAAATTTTCAAGTGTTTGTATATAATTTACAATAAACTCAAGCTTGATTTCTTCAAATTCATAGTGAGTATCGTTCATTTAATGAAGTTGTTAGTTATTATTTGCTGTAATGAAATTTGTTCCAATTTTGTCTTTGTTTCAGCAAAATTATCTGTAACTGAACCAACTAACGTCAAAGTAACACCTCTTAGTCCGCATTCATTCTCCGTATCATGGACTTGTTGTACGAATAACAAAGCGGTGAGTTACTACGAAAATTAAGTACTATTTAATCAGTCGCCAATTTCCCGGCTTTAAGTTTTGTAATCAGATAAAAAGTTTGTTTTTCCTTTTTTTTTTGGTCGAAAAATAGTTTCTGCATCTTTACATGATCTTTCTATCGTTTTTGTAATAAGTTTTGCGCAGTTCCTATTAACCAGAAAGCATATTAAAACGTCAAAAATTTTTACCATAAATTATTTAGAATTATACTATTTTGTATTCTCCGGATTCATCTCTGATGAAAGAATACTGGCAGCGAGTGAATGCAAATTGTCGTGACAGTTTTGGAAGAAAAATAGATGAATTGCCAACTGATACTACTTATACCATTTGTGTTGAAACATCTAGTCAAACTACTAATAACTCTGTTCCGCTGAATTTGAATGAATGTGATGTTGTAGAACTTAATCATGGTCAGTCTGTTAGCTGTAATGAAGTAGATATAGTTCTATGCGTTGTTATCATTACTGAATTTTTATTAAGCATTTTTCATTATTTTTTCACTAAAATTGTTTACGAAAACTGTGAAACCGTTCTATTGTTGAAAAAATGCTTTAGAAATTACTGCATCACAAGATCTCGAAGCACCAGAAAGACAGTTGATCGAACCATGTCAATGTATATGCGCAGATAGCGGTGAAGCCGTTATTAAACCAACATGCAGTCCTCACATGGATCCATTCCGCCCTGTAGCTACGCTTCCACCAGCTTTAAATGGAGAATGTCCCTGTAGTATGTCTTCGAAAAGTGGGCGGTGCCCTGCTGGATACTTTTTTAATCGTGGAATTTGTTATGGTTAGCTTTTTTCACGTTGATGAGTTTACGATTATACGAGTAAGCAGTCTCTATTGCACGTTGATGAGTTTACGATTATACGAGTAAGCAGGCTCTGTTGCAATTGAAAAAATGCAAATTTCCAAAACTACTCGAAAGAACTATGTGTTCATATCATCTAGTTGTAATTCAAGTACTAACATTCAAATGTTTTTCAAATACCTGTTGCAAGCCAGATTGTCAGTGTAAAAATTCTTAACGCTGCATGAGAATACAGTATAAATTTTTCGATACATTCAACTCTGAGTAACAGATTCACTTAGATTATTAATTTAAGATGTGAATGAATGTCTGCAACAAAATGGAGGTTGCTCGCATGGTTGCGTAAACACTCCTGGTGACTATTATTGTGCATGCCCGCATGGTATGATGCGCGATCCGATGAATCCAAAGGTATGTATTAATGCTGCAAGCAGTTTTGATCGAATCGCAGCATTGCTGGGCCAATATCTTCATGCAAACCGATTTAATGCTAGTGGTACTCTTGTCGATGGAAATAATGGGCAAATCGATGACAAAATTGTCAAATATAAGGTTTGCAAATTGCTTATTTTAGAATCTCACAAAAAGCTAGCACATTTATGGGTATTTAAACAATCACAATTAATCTCCGTTAAAAATTTTATTATTGATTCTTAATTATCGTGAACATCAGCGCCTTGATTTCATGATTTCTTTCAAAATGATCTATCACATTGAAGTTATCTTTTCAACTGAAAATTATTTGTAATAATTTTGATTATTTTTGTCAACTTTTTTAAAGAACAATTACTGTAAATGAGCTTGATAGAGTTGGTTCCGTAAGTTTCTCAAAAATCATTTTAACTTTAAATTAAAACATTATAGAAGATCATGGCTGAATTTCTTGTTTTTTATTTGTCATCACTAGAATGAAATATTCCTTCAGTTTGGTTGTAAAAGAATCTCTTATTCTAGTAATGAGGGTAAATGAACACTGTAGCATTTGAAAAACATATAATCTCAGAATATTGTTATGTCTATGTATCATTGTCATGTTTTCAAAATTATTACAAACTAATTGTGATATCCAACTGCTTCTGGCTTTTTTTTTTGATCCATAAGCTTTTAACTGAGTTGCACGCTCATCACCAGATTAAAATTTTTGAAAAGAACAAATAGCTTCAATTACTTGATCGCAGTTAATTCTTGGATCCAGTTTAAAAATCATTCGCTTGCAGCTGCATTCGTGATCAGATCTTTCAACTGAGTATGTTTTTAGGCAACAGTGAAATCTGAAGATGATAAGACGATTTCATTTGAATGGTCATTGGTGCCGGCGGTTGTACGGAGAACATTCCAATGGCTATTTTAGATACTTTTTTCTCAAGAATACATCAATTTTTTAAATTGGATTCATTAATTTTATTTGATATCACAACTGGCTCATCACCAAAATTGCATTGAATCCACCAATGTCTCTGTGGAACATTCATATTTGCTGCTGTTGTCTGGCATCCAGACTCTATGTCTCGTTTCATTTCTCTCTAATCTATTAAATTACTGAAATTTCTCTCAACTTCAGATGTTAAGAAAACTGACTTGAAAAAGCAGATAGAGCTAGATTATTTAGATGGTCTGCAAGCAAGCTACGAAAAATTGTGTGATAGAGAAATTTGTAAATTCCGTGAATCTTCATCAGTAATTGTCCACTAGACCTCGATGAACGACGTCTTTTATTGATAATAGCTTGATTAATCATTCCTTTAGTCACTACTTTTATAATTAACTTCCACCTCTGATGCTCACTATATTTCTCCTCTTTTATTTCCATCATTTTATCACTAACCGCAGCATCTTTTTTTGCGAGTCTGAATCTATCAGGATGTGGAAACTGTCAACCTCACTGCCAGTTTACTTTGGACATAGATTATTCTTGAGAAGTAAACTTTTCCTCAAGCATTTTTTGGTAAATGAAATGTATTGAATTTATCAAGGCATCTGAGCTTCTGAGGCAGCGTGTCTTCTTCCTTTGATGAAAAAAATCCGAGAAACGGTATAAAAAATTATAGAACTTGGAAAGTATTGTTTTGAGTGTTTGTATTCGAAAATTGTCCAAATGTTTCAGAAGCTCATGAATATGTTCAAACGTTTGCTGCTTTAAATGATATTTTCAACAATCTTATGCACGCCTGTTCTCCTAAGCGAAAGAAAAACGATGTTATTGATATTGTAAGTAGTATGATGTAGATAACAATAAAATAATTATCTCTAAAGTAATATTCGTCGCTTAGTTATCCAATGCAGAAAAAACTACCGAAGCGTTTCAAAAACGACGCTAGTAATTTCTGCGAATAAACTATGGATGTTGCATCATACCAGGTAAAGGACACACGTACGTCCCGTATACTTACAAACTAATAACTCAGCCAAGAAAAAAACTAGTCTCATATAATGACTGAGACCCCTCGGAAGCCAAAAGACGTCTAGCAGTAAATTCAAAGTTCTGTAGTGCTTTGATTACAGCTCAAAAAGGTTTTGCAAGCGTGTGGCGGCTGATAATTTAAAAAATTTGACTATGTCTGCCAGCCACTCATTTGCATAGTTTTTCTTTATGCACGGTCGATTGTTGGTATCAGAATGATTTAAGAAATCAAATAAATTGAGGTATGCGTTTAATCCCATAAATACTTTATTTTCTTTCAAAAGCAGAGTCGAAAGTTTAGTTTCGGCAGAACACTTCAATACAAGTTTACTTTACCTTAGCTTAAAAACGAGTAATCAAAATGTCAAATTCTAAACTGTTGCTTTCTCAAAAATCTATCAAAGAAAAGATCTAAGTGAGCTAGAAAGTTATTCTGAACTGTGATTTCAAAGTCGCTTTCTAGATTCATAAAAATCATTTTGCTGTAAAGAAAAGTAATAGATCCTTCTAGTGAAGTAATGAAACAAACATTCAGTTTAATTTTTGCGAAATCTTTTTTAGGGATGAAAAAGTTTCATAGTGACCCGTGATTTGGTAAAACCCATCTTAAATATTTCTGGATACAATGTAATATTCTTTAATTATCTTCTGTCTTATTATTTGTCGTTGAAGTTTGTGCTCTTCGTTCAAAAACTATGCATTTAAGCGTAGTAAACTTTTTGAAACATACAATATATTATGTTATGTGGCCAGACTCCTATGTAAGTTCGTACTAAATAATTGAAAACAAGCTTTAGCTTATTTGGAGTTTTGTCATTTTTTCCATTCTAGTGGTCTATGAAGAAAGGTGTTGTTGGATGGAAGATACCGACGACGACTCATCGCTTAGTTCTATTAGAGAACAGAGTCCTTCATTGTCAGATAGTGGTATAAGTTTATTTATTTGCATAATTTATCTGTTAGCCTTACTGATTAACATTCATTCACAAAGTTTGGTCTAATTGTATTCTTTGTTCGTAACAATTCATTTAAACTATTATATAAAGTAAATTGTTCAGGCTATTTGGTTATACTGTGAAACTAAGTTAGATTCAAATGCTCTTTTACGTTCTTTAATTGACTACAGTTTTTTATATTCCTGTGCAAAAATTATTTCATAGTTAGAATTTAAAAGTTTTCAAAAACATCTAGTAATACATCTAATTTTCCTTTTTAATGGGTTTCATTTATTTTAATTGTGGCATTAAAACAGGTTTACAGATAAAAATAGCACGAAAACAGCCGTGAGCGCCGAAGATCGTGGAGATGATAGCTGTGGTTATCACAGTTCGTCTGATATTGATGGTGAAGATTTTTATCGAAATCATCCATGTGCTGCCAATGACCGTATGTTTTGACTTTTGGTAATAAATTTTTGGTAAGTCTACTGGAATCTGAATTAAGAATAGCATATTACAAATTTTTCAATGTTGGTTGATAGCGTCGATTGCTTCATGCATAAGTACTTCCCTTCAGATTAGACGCTTTAGTTTATTATAATGATCATATGTTGTTGTATATATGATTGCGATTATGTACTGATCGTCTTCATGCAGGTGTATTTGTAGCTTGGTATGTACGTCATCCTGAATTATTGGATCAGACAAATGATGCATATGATGAAGTGGATAGTATCGAACATAATTATGTTCCGATCGCTCCTGGTATTCTGTTCTGATATTGAGTTTATTGAAGATATTTTCAAGTCTCTTTTAAATTAATATCTGTTTTGTATTTGTATTTTTACTATTAGTTTAGATCGCAGTGATGAACCGTTCATACCACCGTCAGAGCGAGATGATGCTCCTCTATCTGGGATTTTGCAGAATCCTATTCTTGATAAAATTGATCCAAGGTGACATTTAAAAATAAAATTACTTCGCAATCCTTTTTTTTAAAGCAATATAAATGTAATTGTTATTTGCAGGCAGTTTTTCCCAGATTTTTCACGCAACAAGGTTCTACGTTTTTCCCGCCTCTTTGGAGCTAATATCAAATCTTCTTCAAGAACAAAAATTTGGTGGCCATCAAAAACATTTCAGCCAAATGTGTGTTTTTAGTGATCTCTGCATTATTTCTACTAAAATGTCTAATTTTAAATCATTTGTGTATATTCTTCTTTATGAGAGGCCACTTCATATTTTTTAAGCCATGTAATGGATTATTTATAGAGTCCAAAGCGAAATGAAAGCGAGAAAACAATAGGAGTTAGTTCGCTGTGTATTGGCGAGCCAGGAGTATGTAAAGATCCAGCAGAAGTCAGTTCTCTATACTTGAATATTTATGAAAAAATTTTGAATAGATTTCTAGTTTTCAAAAATTCCAGATTCCGAAAGTAAGTACAGAAATGTATGGTCCAGAGTTAATATTTGGAAATCCTCCTCATCGTGAAGAGTGTGTTGTGGATGACAAAATTCTTCTAATGAGACCTTCAAGTTCAAGATTATCGACGAAAGATGGTAACTGTAATGGTGATGCAAATCATGTATTACCTTGGAGGTTTTTCTTTTTTTCTTCAAAGGACTTTTTGATTAACAATATAGGATAGAGATTTTTAATGAATTTTCATTGTTTGCTAGTCTTACAAGAACATACATCTCTATAAAATTGTTCTGTTGCATATATGGATGGGATACTTCAGATTTGGTCCAGCACGTATTTGGTATGATGCAATGAATGTTCCACCAAATCCATCTCATTTTGATTATGGGTTCAAATTGAAACGAGAGGTTTGTTTTTTGGTGTGTTGTGTTTTTATTGTTATTTTATTACGAATATCTGATTAATCAATTATGTTTTTGCAGCAGTCGCAACGAAAAAAAAGTTTCGTGAAAGAGGAAAAAAGTGAGGATGAGGTAGTTCAGGAAGAAATTGGTCCAGGATTAGCAGATTGCGAGCCATTTCCTCCCGATACATTTCTTCCTGTAAATTTAATACGATGGGAAGATGACATAATGTTTGATGAAGAACAAGCGAAACGTTTAGTATGTTTTTAAACGTAAAAGCTTGTATCTTTCTTCCTGAAATGAAAAAGTGTTTTTCATATCTATTGCAGATTTTAAAAGGTCTGACTTCGCACTCTATAGATAAGTTGCCGGAATGTGGTTGGATACCAACGCAGCAAACTAGAAATTATGAAGCCTTCATGACAGCTTGTAAGTGTTTAGTTGTCGATGTATCTTGATTCATCATTGTTTTGATATCATATAGGGGTTAACTATCTAGCTTGCAGTTTCTAATCTTTTCAAATTTTTTTTTAGTCAGAAGTCGTGCATTTGAACATATGTTCGCAAAACCAGGCACACATCTTCTGATGAGCACTATTAATTCAAGTTTGTTTGCAATCGAAACATTTGTTTTAGAGAAAATAAAAAATTAATCAGCAGAATAAAATAAAAATATTCAAAGGAATTTTGTTGCAAATATTTCTGCAGTAAGAACTATATGTTCGAAAATCAGTACTTATCATTGTGTTCAGTATTGTAAATTAGTCAGAGATGGTTTTTTGTCAACCTGATAAGTTATCAAAACAGAAATAAGATGAAATTCTTTATTTGTTAGTCGAACTTGGCATATCTAAGAATTAGATGGTTGTTGAATTAACGAGGATGAAATCTAATTGCAACATTTATTTTCGGCATTCTGCGAAAAAATTATTATATACAGTATGGTTGATTTTGAGAATTCACACAAAACTTTTTCTTCTGATATATGAAAATTTGTTAGTTGTTTTTCAAAATAGTTATCGGTGATTTTTTTAGATTTTCCAAAAGAACCTTCGTCTTCGTTTTCTCTTTTTCCTATGGAAAACTATGATTTGTTGTACACGAGATGGGAAGACGACATTATATGGGATGCAGAAAACATGGATCGAATACCAGGTTATAATAAACGAGTGTGTATGCTTGTATGTGTGCATGTGTG
>UYYF01004281.1:100883-171743 GCA_900618365.1 Thelazia callipaeda | reverse complement strand
TGTGTGTGTGTGTGTGTGTGTGTGTGTGTGTGTGTGTGTGTGCTGAAGCAAACTGAGAGCAGTAATGATAATAATGGTAGTGAGTAAATTACTTTATCATTTCATTATAGAACCAAGAATCTTAACTCTTGATTATTCGGACGATCCTAAATTATTTGGCATGCCAGAAGATAAAGCAGTTGAAGAAAAAGGTCAGGATGGTGAATTACCGAATCTACCAAAACCATTTGATAGAAAGGTCTTTATTATTAAAAAATATTCTGTATTTCTCCGCAGAATTTAATATTACTATGAAAGTACTTATGCTTGATTTTGAATGAAAGACTTTTCTGATCAAAAAACATAGGAGCACCAATTCACCAAGAAATCGAAGATGATATTGGGTCAAGTACAGCAAAGACAAAAACAAGAAGAAGACGAGCAAATGGAGAGCTCCATTGCGCAACTTACAGATAAAGACCCTTTTAATCTCAGCAACGACGATTACTACAAACCAAAAAATGTTGAAAGGCAAGTTGCAGAAGGATTTATTTGCACTTTGTTTTGCTCATAAAAATAGTATGGACTTTTGCCTTTGTTAAATAAATTTATCGTAAATTTCAAGAAAAATATTTTTGATTACTATTTTTTAGAACAGTAAGTTCTGTTTCTGGTGGCTCTCTCATTCAGCATTCAATACCTGCTCAGAATATACATCGCACATTTTTCCCCACTCACTTAAATCCTTTCAAATTGCGACATTATCATCGTTTGCCACTTTCTAAACGAATTTTGCGAGCACCATGTGATCAATTTGTGCCAGTCAAAACTTTAACAAAATTAATCAAAGAAAAAGAAGAGGTATTATTCACTTTATTTTTGCGTAAAAATGAATTTTAGAGAATTTGTTTTTCAGTATTTTCAAAGAGGGGAGGGGGTTGAAAAGTGTAACTTTTTTTAATCTATAATGCTTGATTTTACCATTAAATGGTATATTTTTCTTTTCAGTTTCGTGAAAAACAAAAAGCAGCGGAAGGTGGTGGAGAAATTTTCTTCATGCGTGAGGTACAAGATCTCTCAGGAAGGGATGGTACATTATTATTAATGGAATATTCTGAAGAACATCCACCACTACTCAATCAACCCGGAATGGCTAGCAAAATCAGGAGTTATTACAAAAGAGTATGTTTGAGTCTATATTTGATATTAATTCGTTTTCCTGCGTACTACTGGATTGAAGAACATGAATTTTTGCTGATTAAAAATTTTATTGCAAGACTTTCGTGACTTTTGTCGCTGTGTTTCTATCTAAAATTGCTGAGTTTGAGCTTAACTATGAGAAACCAACCAAAAGGACTTTTTAATTTGGAAAAAAAATCACTGCGCATGTGCGAAGTGACACAGATAATATATCTCAGAAAGTTGGAAAAGAGACAGATCCGGAATATGAATTCGGCGAGACTGCTTTTACACATACTTCTCCATTTTTGGGTTCTCTTGCACCTGGTCAAGGTTTGCAATCGCTGGAGAATAATTTATATCGTGCTCCAATCTATAAGCATTCTTCAGACCCAAATGATTTTCTGCTTATTCGTACTAAGCAGGGGTTGGTTAATCACATCTTCTTTTTGTGCGGTTGTTAATAGTAATGCTAGTAGTCATAAATAATATACATTGCTACTTGAAAGCTTTAAATAATCAGATAAAGAAATTGGTGTCGTATAGTGGACTATTAAACTAATTTTTAAGATTCTTATAGATACTTTATCCAGTTTGCGCATTCTATAATCACCGTGATGTATCTTCTTATTGACATTAGCATTGTAAGTATATGGAAATTATTTTTTGCAGGTACTATATACGTCATTGTCCTACTTTATTTCTTGTTGGTCAGGAGTGCCCTTTATATGAAGTACCAAGTCCAAACTCGAAGAGAGCAACAATTTTCGTGCGAGACTTTTTACTGTCGTATATCTATCGACTTTTTTGGGCTAGCGGTCAAAATCCAAGAAGGTTGAAGCTTTCGTTACTTGTTCTTTGTTTATTGCTGGAGTTGGACAAACAGAAAAAGTTTTCTAGTGTCTTATATCGACTGTAAATAATTCAATCTTTTCACTGGTTAAAAAATTCAATTTAGATTGAAAATGGAGGATATTAAGGAAGCTTTTCCTCACTATGCTGAAAGTTCGGTACGGAAACGTTTGAAGCAGTGCTCAGACTTCAAGCGATTGGGACAGGGTCCTGACCAAAATTATTGGGTTATTTTCATTTTCTATGCTAGAAAGTATATTTTGTACTTAGTCACAATCTGTTATTTCCGTTGCTGAAGCAACGAGCTGTTCTCAAGAATAAATTATATTTACAAAAAAAGTTTAATGAGAATTGAAGATTTAACAGGTTTTACGAAATGATTTTCGTTTACCAAGTAAGGAAGAAGTAATGGCAATGGTAACGCCAGAAATGTGTTGTGCACAATATAGTATGCTAGCGGCTGAACAACGTTTGAAGGTTGCCAGTTGTTGGATATTTCTTTTATTGTCTGTTGTGCATGAAAATTTTTGAAGTATTCTGGATTGGTTATTTGTCATTGATGTAAAAGGTCATTGTAATGCATTTAGGACGCTGGATACGGAGAAAAGTATTTTTTTACTCCAGAAAATGAAGATGATTCTGATGACCAAGTTACCATTGAAGATGAAGTAAGATTTTACTTTTCCAACTTTCTTTTTTTAGTTTCTACTCCGAATTGATAAAATTGTCTCATGTAATATCTTAAAGATAAAATGCGCTCCTTGGAATACAACACGGGCTTATATATCATCGATGAAAGGCAAGTGTCTATTAGATCAAACAGGTATAGCAGATCCAACGGGTTGCGGCGAAGGATTTTCTTATGTTCGCGTTAGCGCGAAGCCGCAGAAAGCTAAAGTACGTTTTTTTTCTTTAAGCTGCAGTTTGTTTTCTGTTGTGTTCTGTTTTTTAATTCGCTTTCTCTAGGAAGAAGTGACGAATGTTCCGAAACGATTGGTAACTGGGACGAATGCTGATCTTAGAAAGTTGCCATTAAAAGAAGCGAAGGAAATATGTCGGGAATATGGCGTCAGGGAAGAAGAGGTGACAATGTAACTTTAATATTAAAAAAATAGATTCCTTATGGTTAATAAAACATTTTGGACGTATGAATTAAAGCATTTCAGATCAATTCCCTGAGTCGGTGGGAAATAATTGACGTAATCCGAACATTGTCAACACAAGCTGCTAAAGCTAGATCCGATTTCTCAGGTGGGTTTTTTTTAATTAAAAAGTGATGTGTTCAAATTGTGTAATTCTAAGACAAATCTTGTAGGTATGGCTCGTTTTGCTCGAGGAAATATCCGATTTAATTTTGCTGATATGCAAGAAAAATACAAGAAGTTTTGTCAAAGGACGTTTGATCTGCAAAACCAGTGCGTTATATGGGTCTTCGAGCTCTTAAAAGTGTTTATGTTTTTTTGACGTTTTCTATTCATTGATTCCGTTTTGTAGGACGTTATCAAACACTGATATATTGAGTACGGATGAGGGTAGCAGTGGAGAAGATTCCGATAATGAAGAATTGGCAACAAAACTTGAAAGCATGTTAGGTGCTAACAAAGGTTATGCACTCATAAAATTTAAGGAAACTTGGAACTCTTGGCTACTATTTTTGTGCTCATTTTGTATAACTAGTGAATAAAAAAAATTTTCGATCTTGCATTTAGAGGGAAAAAACTGTTCCAATGCATGTGTTATGTTGCTTAAGTATCATTTGATGTCTAATTAAATTAATTTCAGATAAACCATTCAAATTCGACAAGAAGAAACTGGAATTTGAACGAGAGGAAAAAGAACGAAAAGCATTACAAAAAATGCTCTGTAACGACACACCCATTAAGTCGTCTGCTATAAAACATGATAAAGGAAAAAGTATGAAACGTTTGGTTGTATCTCTCTGTCCGAGACTATTTGTTACTGCGTGTGTTACTGCTTATAACTCGTTTTTTCAATAACAGAAAAGTATTTACAGGAAAAGATTCAGATCCGACCGCTGTGCTTAACGAAATACGGAATTCTAAAATTACTACCCCGAGTGTAACTAGAAAGCTTAAAATATATCGTACTTATCGGGATGAAGATGGAACTGAGACGGTATATTTTTGATTCAGTTCATGTGTCATTTTTCCATCATGGTGAATGTTAAGTGTGTTTTTAAGCTTTTTATAATTCTTAGACGCGAATAGAGGTAATTACTCGGCAACAATTAATTGACGCTTACGTTCGAATACGCACTAGATGTGATGAAACATTCATTCGAGTTTATGCGCAAATGGATGAACAATTTAAAGAAGTAAGAAGACTTTACAGTTCATGTTTTTGCAAGAATGTATCTGAGTTATAGTAGGTTTGTTCAGTATATCTTGTATTCTTTGTAGTTTTTAATATTTAAATATATACACTATCAGGAGAGAAGGAAAGAAAAACGAAGATTGCAAGACCAGCTTCGTAGAATCAGGCGCAACGAACTTAAAGCTAAGCTTTATGGTATACCGATCGGGCAATCTATTTCTAAGGTACTGAATATTATTTTTCGATTATTATTGAATATCAGTGATTGTCTAGATTATTTCTGAAAGTAAATGCTAAAAAATATGGTATGGGACATTTATACTACATGTTTACAAAAATAGTGTGAAACTGTTTTGATAGAATTTTTTTTAGTCAAAACCAGTGGAAAAGAAACCTCCAGTGATAAAACCTAATTTATTAAAAATGAGATGCAGTGCTTGTCATGGAACGGGACATATGAAAACCAACAAAAATTGTCCTCTTTACGGCAAAGATTCTTCAAAAACGGTCAAAACTGTTGGTGATATACATCCGGTATTTTTTCATAAATGTTTTAATTTTGCTGATTGAGAGTTTATTTTTTATAACTAGGATCTTTCTTTCTTTGTCAAGTCTTTTGCCTTATAGAAATTGGAAAAAAATTACAGGTAGCACTAACAGATGAACAACTTGAGAAGATGGCTGTTCCATCTGGAGAGTTGATTGCAGTTGAGGGTACAAAGTTAAAGATATCAAGAAAGTTGTACAGTCACGCAGAAATGATCAAGAAAAATGCACTAAGGTGTTCCAACACTTCTAATTTGTAAGCTATCTAGCATTGAAAATTCGTAATTTTGATTATAATTTTACAGACTTCATATTCCGCGTGAGTTAATAGAAGGTGATAGGAAATTTCGACTAGAAGAAAAGAAACCAGCTTTGGTTGAATCAGAAAATTTGAGTGTGGTTCGTAGAAATGAAGACAGTGAATATGTTGATCCGGATGGCGATCCAGTGATTCCTGAACCGCCTAAATTAGGTAAATTTTCATAAGGTCCTGTCATTGTCATGAACTTTATTGCTACTGTATTTCAAAATATTGATAATGTTTAAAAATATATAGTTGCAGGCAAAAATCGCGTAGCTGCTATTAGTTCGAGCAGACGACGTCATGCTGCTGAAATGGATGATTATTTGTATGGTCCTCAAAAGACTGTTAAGCGTATAAGAGCTGACCCAAAGGTAGGTTTCATCAAAGCATTTTTACCGAAATAAGTCACTTTTCGTCATTTTGAGTCTTGGTAAAAAAAATTTGTTGCAAGTCCATTGGTTATTCATTGTTTTTGTTTCGTATAGATGGTTACACAAAAGAAGTATTTAGTATTTGCTTTACAAACTTAGAGCTCATGTGAAAAGATTTCTTCTTTTTAGGTCTCCATGTCGATCGTTCTGAGTGAAGTATTCAGTGATATTCGTAATATTTCTGGTTGTGAAGAAATTATGTTCCCAGTAAACCCAAAAAAGGTTCATTACTTAGTCGTTTTAATTTGTGATTTATAATTGTACTTTTAAGAAAGTAGAAGACTATCGATAATTAAAGAGTCAATTTACGGTATCTGTAGATAGGTGTTCAGTATCTTGGCTATTTAAAAAATTAATTCAGCATTCTTTCGTAAGATTTTCTGGAGAAATGAGAATAATATTTTTTTTCTTATTTAAAGCAGTTGATATAGGTTCCTGATTACTACAATATTGTCACAGAACCAATGGACTTGCAACAAATAAAGAAGAAAATATCTGAGAATAAATATGAATTAAGGCGTCAGTTTTTGTATGACATGAAACTTATTATGGATAATTCAATACTTTACAACGGCGGTGCTCATCCAATTACAATAACTGCAAGGAATGTTAGTTTAGATGAAGCATGCAAATTTATGATTTTCCTCTTCGAGATTCGAGAAATTTTACAACATTAATTAATGCATTAGAATAATTTCCAGGTTTTTGAAATGGCTTCAAGACTAGTGGCAGAGCATGAGCAAAAATTGATTGCTCTAGAGAAAGCTATCAATCCTTTACTTGATGATAATGATATTATTGGTTTCTCATTCATACTGAATGAAATTGTGCAGGAATGTAAGAATGTTCCTAAAAGTGCTGCATTTCATTTTAAAGTGGATCCGAAGAAGGTCTTTTTGCTTATCATTGTTTTTTTAAAAAGTTTCCTATTTTTCTTAAGTTGTCTGTCTTTTAAAGTCATTATTGTTACAGCGAGTTAATGAAATCTTACACTATTATCTGTAAAACATGAAATTTTATTTGCATTAAATAATAAATCTGGCAACGCTGAAAATAAACATATATTTCTGAAGTTATTTTCCTTTAAATTGCGCGGTTTTCAGCTGCCTCAGTATTATGAAAAAATAAGTAAACCAATGGACTTGGGTACTATGCAACAAAACATTAAAGAACACAAGTACACTACTGTTGCGGCGTTTCGAAACGATATCAAACAGGTCTCAGTTTTAAGTTTTTTGGTTTTCTTTTAAGTATCTAACTAGAAATTTTTATGAGTTTTTCAGCTTTTTGAGAATATCATTTCAAAACTCGCAGTTGTATATGACATAAAAACGCTTTTAGATTAGAATGAATAGTGAATTGTATAACGGACCTCCAGAGATATCGCAGTATACTTCAAAAGCTGTAGAAATATGTAAGGTGGCCGAAAAAATGCTCGAGGTACAATTTTAAATGTTATATATAAGTTTCTGTTCTTTTTATCCGATTCATCGTAAATATTTTATATAGGAGCGGAAGGAACAATTGACAGAGCTAGAAATGAATATACAGTCGACGCTTAATGATCATGTAGATATTGAATCAAATACACCCAGCACCATGTATGCAGAAGAAATCGGTGAACCATCTCCTTGTTCGAGATATGATTATGCGGAATTGAAGATGGAGGAAAATATCAACAAAATGGAATCGGGTCAGTAAACTGGTTATCATATTTTATACCAGAATTTTTTTACTTTGGTAAATTTTATATTCTGAAATGTCCTAATGCAACTTTAGGTAATGGAGACAGATATGAGGATGATTTTGATGAAGATGAAGGAGGAGAGGAAGGAGCACCACTAATCGGTGGTAACCTACAAGATGATCTTGCTCTTAGTGGCGATGAAGATGATGTAGATGATCAGCAATTTAGTATGCCTGCAACAGGATGTGGTAACATTAGATTTTTTATTTTGGTTATCAGATCGCTTCATTGTTCGATCAAATGTTTGATCGGAATCATAGAAATTATTGTACGAAGTCGGTAGTATTATTTTGACACCTAAAAATTAGAATTAGTGATTTTTTTAATTTTCATTTTCAGCTCCAAGTTATGAAGCAAAGGACCAACATGGGGCAGAGAGTGATTTGATACAGTCACAAATGCATACTTCGGGTCAGTTGCATGCAGATTTGGCATTAAGTGATAGTGATGAAGATGAAGATGAAGAATTCATTGAAGCGAAAAGACCAAGACTGGAAGATCTTACAACGCTTTAATCTTTTCAGTTTGATGATTTTTCCTAATGACTGAACGAAAATATTTTTTCTACGTAGTGCAAAGTTTTCTTTTTGGTAGTATTTATGACTCAACAACTAATTTTGATCATTTTGCAAGGAATTATGTACATATCATGTAAGAGATAATGCTTTCAGTTTTCGATTTCTAAAAATTTACTGTGTGGCTTCCTAATAAGTTTTATCGGTTGTGAATTTATAAAAATGATCAAATTCTATTTTGTCAATGTATGAGGAATTTGTGGTGTTTAGATAATTCCTCTTGTTTTATTTTATTGACGCGGGTGTTTCGCATTTTGAAATGCGTTGTAATTTATTGTGAAATTACAATTTTGTGATGAAGCTGTATGAAAGAAAGTGATAAATTTGTGCAAACTCTATGGTTTATTCTGCCAATATTCTCATCTTTAACATACTTGCCGATCTAAGAATATAATGTGTTCGTGTTTACTATTTAAAGATGTTTTCCTGTGATGCAGTGTGTGGCAAACAGAAAGGATAACCGTAGTGCTTGGGTAAGAAAGTCGTGATTGGTAGTTTATTTGTGTATTTCATTGAAGCAGTCATGGAGATATATGAAGTGTAAAGTTGTACAAGTGTGTGAGCAAAATAGCGATGGCAAGATGTATTCAAGTAGCATATTTGAAGAACTAGAAAAGAAAAGCTTGCATAGAAGGGATACAGAACTATTGGTTGATCGATTCAAATAAGGCTAATGGTGCTGAGAACAGAGTATTCTTGTCCTAGCCTTTAGTCCTTCATTTTAAGTATTAAATATGTGAAGAGGATGGACTTTTGTTCCACTGCTGGTTGTGCTCAAAAAAAGCCAACAAAACAATTTAGAAGAAAGAGTGTTTATTGTTTAAATGCAAGTGCATTGATTAAAATGTAAAGATCAGTCAGTTGATCATTGCTCGCTTGTATGATTATCAGAATTGCTTAGTAATTCTCCACTCTGCATTACACATTTGTAAATTTTTTTGTTCAGTGTTTGTTTCAGCTGTGTAAGGCAATCAATCTTATGGGAGATACTTATTCAGGTGTTATCGATTTGTATAATAGAATAGCAATCAATCAATAATGCCGAAAAAGATAGAGAAATAGTGAAATAAATCTGTGGTGTTAACGGCATGATAACAAAACTGCTTTAGCAGTGGAACAGAGGATTAGTATTGAGAATAAGGAAAATAAAGGAGGAGAATCGATGCAAAGTCTGCTTTAAGAGTGTACCGCAAGTTTCAAGCCAGATACACGCATTACATTCATTGCGTGCTGGTTTGGGAAGACGCTCGCTTTGATGCTTGATATATAAGATTCCATACCAAATAAGTACTCTCTCTCCTGTATACAATTTTGACCTAGTTATCTTCCATGATCGTGATACATGTACTCTCACTCGTCCCATGCAAATCACGTCGTTAGTTGCATCACGTAATGTTTATGGATCCAAATATTAGTCATTCTAGCAAAGTATCTGTATTTTTTGCTACAGTTTATTTTAGCATATTGCACATGCCTATCCATTATGCATATCTCCTATCTTCTTAGTTCATTCATTCACTTATTAGCGAAGTGAGTCATGACGTGATAAACTGTTCTGAAGACAAATATCATGTTCGTATGTTGAGTGTCATTCCAAGCTATGTTTGAATTATCAGTCCATCTTCATACTATTGAGCTGTCGCGTATTTTAACAAGCTTTCATTCTCTATCTGTTCGTTACTTAATCTTCAGTTAAAATATGCTCTTATCTTTTCATACTTGGTTTTTTATGGAAATATGTGCATTCATGTTACATTCGTATGGGCGGCGTTAATGATTCAGTTTTGCTTACTCATCTTTCGTTTACTTTTAGTTTCGACCAGTCAGTGATCAAAGTATTATTCTGTACTCCAAATTGTACATATAGTTTAGCAGTGATGACGGATGCGCGATCTCCTGTTGATAGCCCTTCGAGACACATTACAGTTGTTGATGTTTACGATTTAGCCGCTTCTATTGGTAAGGATTTCGAGCGCATCATTGATCAGTATGGTGATGATTGTGTTCGGCAAATCATGCCGAAGGTTCGATTTTTTCTAATACTTTTTCAATATTAGTGTTTCAGTTTTTTCAGTTACGAATTCTTTTGATTTATACATCTCAAGTCTTGCTCTATCATCGTCCTCCTAGTTTTCTGATTGCTAAATGTGGGTTTAGTATTTTTAATTATCGTTAACTAAGTATACTTTAACGCTTGATGATTCTGACAAAAATTGCATGTTCTATTGGACATTTTTGGTCTTTAAGATCTTCAATACCATTTGTTGGTTTCAAGAAATATTACAGTTGCAGATTTCGATTTGTCTCAATTTATTGTTATCTTCTAGTATGTCGCAGAAGGTATTGCTTTTGACAGTTCATGATAAAAACGAAGTTTTTGGTGCTAGGACTTAGAAAAAAAATGATTGTTCCACATCTTTTATGAAAAATAAAACTTCTTTCTTTTAATTTACTTAATCTAACACATGTGCGATCTCCAGTTTTCATAAACTATTAGTCAAGAAAATACATCCTTTCATTGATTTGGAATGTCAGTGCTTGTTGTTTTGATGGTAATTTCTCAAGATTCTGAAATACTAAAATTGAGAAATTTTCTCTCAGTGTTTTGACTCAGTTTTATAAATTTTATTGAGGTACTTCCACTGCTTTCTATAAGAATAATGTGGTGCTTCAAAGATTATTGATTCATTAAAATTCTGCATTCACTTTAGCTCAGTTCATAATATATAAATCGAAATGAATTCAGAAATAAGAAGTTCCATTAAAATTTTTTTACTATAGCCAGACTTTCCGAAAATGTCGTAATTTGTTTTTATTTGTTTTTATGACTATAAATATTCATTTATGTGCCTTATAAGTATCATCTTTTCTTCTCCCAGCAATTTTGTGTCAGTTTTTCTCCATAATTATATTTCTTTCTCCACTACTCTTAGCTTGATAACTCCCATAACTTCTAAGTACTTATCTGTTTAATCATTATATGTTTTCCCTTGCTGACCATTTAGTTAAAGTTTATTTTACAAATTTTTAGCATAACATGTCGTACAGCAAAATGCAGCTCGCTTTTAATTAGGCATATTGATTCTGCGTTTAACTGTTCAAACTACTCAAATCAGTGCAGTAGCACTCGAGTTTTCAAGGTGCATTTATTTATTTTTCTTAAAATACTATGCAGGTTATTTCGGCTCTGGAAACTCTTGAATCGTTTGCGAATCATAATGAAAAAGAAAATGAAGAAATTGTGATGTTGAAGAAAGCGGTTGAGAGGTTAGAAAATGAAAAGCATGTAAAACAACAGGATCGGATCAAATTTGAATTGGTATTCATTGTACTTTGCTACAATATGTTTATAAAATACCTTGAGTTAAATGTTTTTCAAAAAGTAGAATCAAGTTTTTACGTGAATAACTGTATTTAGACTTGATGTTCAGACTTCAATCTTGTTATCAAAAGTAATTCCGTCATTATTATTATGTACTGTGATCTTAGCTTTATGTGAATCAAGCCATGTAATGATAAGTAAGAGATGAAGATTTCAAGCTTTTATGCAGAGTTGGTTATTAGATGATTTGAACAACCATCAAAGTCTCATCTCAAAAAAATGTAATACCAAAGTGTTTGAAAAATACTTGAAATGTTTATTGTATACTTGAGTATACTCTTAAGTCTGCCATTTAATTTTTTTTCGTATTATTACCTATAAAGAAACAAAAATGAGTTCGAGTATGTTTATTTGTTGGACACTTTTTACGAAAACTCCAACATTATTCATTCCTTTTTACAGGAATTAGAAGCAGTAGAAGAAAATTACCGGAAAGAAATCGATGATCTCTGGTCAATGGTGAAAAATTTACAGCTGGAAAATAAGCATTTGTCATCAGTTACAGGAGATGCTATGCCATCAGTCACTTCATCTATGAGTATCATTTACGGTTTTTTCTCGAAAAGTTATGGCATTATCATGAGTTCTCTTTTTTGAAATGTGGGCTTAGTTTGCAAGACAAAACAGATGATTGAATATTTTGTTGAAGCAGATACAGTTATTTCCCTGATTCACTGGCCTTTCAGTCAATATCCCGTGTTTCCTTTTTTGATTTATGTACTTGAGTGCATTTAATTTTTTTCATCAAATGTTTCCATTTCAGTGCCTTCGGGTAATAATTTTTGTTTATTATAAATCTCAGCCGTTCTGTGTTTCAGCGTCTCGTGAAGAAGACTTAAAAATGTTGCTTGAATTGCGAGACCTTTCTACGAAACAGAAAGAGCAAATAAAGGAGTTACAAAAGGATATTGATACATATAGTTGTGAAGTTGAAAATGTAATTATATTCATTGATATAATTTTGAAAACTTCAAAGACAAATTGTCATCACATTGATGATAATTTGTCTTTGAAGATTAATTGGAAAAAAAACAGATCTTAGATATATTGAATTTAAATTTTTATGACTTTTTTCAGTGAGTTATGTTGTATTTATGATATTTTAATGTTAATTTAAGGTGCTGTTTTTTAAAGAAAAATTTTTCACATATCCTGATTATTCAAAATGTGTTTACTGCAGTCGAATAAGCATATTATATTGTTCTCGAAGTACAGCAGCTTAGCTTTGGTTAAATTTGTGTTTCAGCTGCATAATAATGTTGAAAAACTTATTCGTCAAAACGAGGAACTTTTGCGAAAAAATGCATCGTTACAAAAACAGGGGCGAATGTTGGTTGAAGAAAAAAGTGAAATTATTAAGAGACTGCAGTTCACCGAAGAAGCAAATATCAAGTTGACGAAATTATTCAAAGATGCTACCCGTCAGTGCAAAGATTTACAGCAGTCTCAGATGGTATTTTCTCATATTTGATTTGCAAGCTATATAATCAAATAAAAATTACATAAATGTAACATCTGCTTTACTCGACGTCATTGAACATTGTAAATGGTTATTTTTCCTGAAACGTACTAAATATTTCTAGGATGAAAGTGACAGTTCTCCTAGATTCACCTTATCAGAATTACGTGAAGTTTTACAAGAAAAAAACTTGTTGAAAGGGAAGGTTTTGGAACTAGAAGAAGAACTTGAACAACTGCGACCATCTTATCGGCGAGAATCTGTAGCGAGTGATTTTAGCAGAGAGTTCGAAAGGTTTCCAATTTTTCTTCTACACTATATTACTTAGGAAAAAGATAACTGAGTTTAGGAGGACAAAATGTTTCAAATTGAGTTAAAATATTGTTTGAATTGAAATGGTCGATTTGACATTCTTAGTTTTGATCTTATCAGTATCTTACAATTAATATAGTTTTAGTTCCACTAAATCAGAAGAATGTGTTGTTTATGGGCCAATCAACAAGGAACCGGAAGAGAAGTTGTATCCCTGGAAGTACGAACGAAAAGAAAGTGGAGTGCGAAAGTTGTATGCCTTACTTTATAAAAAGTTACAGAAGGAGTAACCCTGTGTTTTCAATTGTTTTACCCAGCTTAAAATGTGGAAGGACGATAAAGACTAGTTAATATGAAGTCTTGAAAATCAGCGATTACTAAAGAATCTCGTGAAAAATATCAGAAAGGTATTTTGAAGCTTTACTCTTGAAGTTTTATATCGAGTTCAAAAATAAACACATCAAATTCAAATGTTTGAAACATCACAATGGGGCCAACACTTACTAATAAGTTCAGTGAGGTTTTAATTTAAACTGCCTAATTACGTAATATAAGTATATGGTCAGAATCAGGTTCGACAATAACTGTAAATAACTATGAAAAGTGATGCGCTTTCTGCTTGAACGAATTCAGCATTATTTGTCTGTTTCGATAAAAATTATCAAGTTTGGGCGAAATTTACTGCTGTTGAAATTGCAGCTTCCGATTTTTCTTCAATAAGGATAGCTTCAAAAGCAGTAATTACACTCCATTTCATACTTCCAGTAATCCGATACCATCAATGCGCTCGATGACATCATTTTCCGGTTATGCTGCTTAAATCTAACTGCGGAAATTATGAGATTCTTTTGTACCACTTCATAGCAAATTCTGTAGTATTTTTTTAGTCTTTTTTTTCTTTTAGACTTTTGCTTTTTATTTTTCTAATTTGCTAAATACAAGTAGTGTTCAAGGTTTCTATAGCCTCTTAGATTTTTTAGATTTCCTCTAAAAATTTTTGCATAGGCTAAAAATTTCTTCAAGAATCCTACAAATTCTTTGAAGCAAAAGAGATTTCATGCAAAATAATTGCAGTTTATGAAGTTCCAGAATTTAATCCTGAATCAATTCATTCAAATTTATTGAAATTGAAGTCTTATTTTAAATTTGATTGCAAGTAGAGCTGTATTTAAATAGTAATTTTCACTCATTTTTTGATTTCCATTCTTCACTTTTGATATCGTCCCAAGTTCATAAAATACTCGTTTGTAAGTAGAGTCCACGAGGAAGAACATCTTGAGTGTTATTAAGTACTTCCGCTCTTTTTCATTGCATTTTGTGAGGACAGATTGTATCCAAACCTTTCTAGTATATCGCAAGCAGTGAAACATGAATTTGTTTTACTTGAAAAGTTGTTGAAAAATTTATGCCTTTTTTTGACGATTTGTTTATCCTTTTGAAAACATCACTTTATATCTGTGTGAGTTCAAAATTTTCAAAGCGCTAGAATTATTCCTTTTGTGTTTTTGTGCTTTGACGACAGCTAATTCATGCTTGCTCATTTGCATTTTTTTTGTTCAGTCTGTTACTTTGGTGGTAAAACTGTTAGATGTATATAAGTATGATTTGTGCTATTTATTTTTGCTAATTAGTTGATTAAGTTAGGCAAAACTGCTGTTAACTCGTAACTAGCATGCAAATTAGAAATATAAAGCTGGTTATGTAACCTGCAATCTTATGTCTGTCACTGGCATATTAGAAGTTCAAATTCACGTTCTTTAGCCTCAACTTCCATAGTGTTATTTGCTTTAATTTCGCTTTCATGTCTTGTGAATATATTAGTTGTAAACATATTATATTACCCAAGTCTATTTTAAGGTCTATTAAAGTGATAACTTTCAGGCTTTCTTATGTTTCTCAACATGTTTTCAACTGTTTACTTTATGTGTAGCATTTCATTTATGTGTACTACTTGTATGTATCTATTCGACCTATTTTCTTGCCTCTTATTCTTCTAGCTTATCATTCATTATGTGTAACAGATGATGATGCTTTTGTTTTGTGTTGCATTTGTTTTTTTATGAGTTCGATAAATCATACAGATTGTTAGGAGTAAGTCTCTCACAAGTAATTATTAACATGAAATTAAACGTACAGCTATGGAATAGTAAAATTAATGTTTTAATAATAAACACCTTTTAAGTAATGGCTTTGGTTATGCAAACTGTAACAAACTGTAACCTTTCACACAGTTTAAGAAATATAACAAACTGTAGATAATCCAATCCAATCAGCTATAACTTGCTCTGTGATGCTTCCTGTTTTTTAGTTATGAGTTTAAAAAGTGCCAGAACTCTTCGATTGTGGAATGAATAGTACCGTGGTAGGCACTAATCAGTCAAGGTTTGGTGGTCAAGGTCTTTCTGTTATCCTCCAGAACTGGTTCTAGTTCCAGTTATCGTTGTTGGTGTTGGAGATATCGATGATCCAGTGTGTGTACTATCACTATCATTACCATCTTCTGAATCATCGGAGTCGTCGGAGTCGGTTGTTTCCGTGGTGCTAGAAAAGTGCCAGTAAAATCTAAATCTTTCCACTTAAGCTATCCTTGTCGTTTTTGTATCGATAAAATTTTCGTTCATTCTCGACAGAGTAAAAAATATTTGGAATGACGTACGTGGGCACTGAAGGTAATTCTTGCCGCATTTCTCTGGCTGTTGGGGTTATGTGTGTTGGCGGCGCACTTGGTGGTAAAGTGACTCGTCCGGGAATACGGCTGTTACCTCGTCTGTTGCTTGAAATTACTACAAAACTTGTTCGTGGATGAGTGCCGATAGGTTGACCGATGGGAGGTTCTACATGTAATGAAGTGATATGATGATTAGAGAACATAACAGGGACTGTGATCTATAAGATAAATGGAATTTCGATTGAAATATGTATAATAAATGGACACGTAGATGAAAAAATTCGGATAAACAGCAAACTGTGAACAGTCAATACGGTTTTGTGGTATTGTATTTCGAGTTGCAAGATTATTTGTTGCGGCGATCTGATTATTAGGAAGATTTCTGGTTACAGGCAAATCCGTGAAGACATTTCCGCCAAATTCAGTATTTAACTGTTCGTCAATCATTCGCTCGAAGAATCCTATTTGTAATGAGAGGAAGTTCATTTTAATCATGTCAACAATTAATTGCTATTCAAAAATGACATAATGTTATATCACCGATACCAAACATAGCAGTTATGCTACTTATATATTTGGATAAGAGAAAGTAACCTTTACTTTTGCTATGGACTTCAAAGCTAATGCACATGAATTTAAGCAATTCAGTTACTTTAGCTACATGTAAGAGTATCTTTTGTTATTATAGTATGCTAAGTTAGATCAAAATTTGTTAAAAAGCACATGTTTGATGCAAATATTCAAGGGTAAAGTAAAGCGAAATTATAATATATTTCTTTTAAAATGGTTCCTTTTTATCTCTCCTTACGGTATTTTCAAATCCATTTCAGTTTTAAGCTGAATTCAACATTGATTGCTTTCATATATTTTCCTTTAGTTTATTACCTAACTTTTCTATAGAAATAAGAAAATAGCATTGGAAAAATAATTCATAGAGTTACTTGCGATGGTAGCCATCATCATCTCGCCTGGATCTTCGTTTGCTGGCAACTGTGGCTGAGCTGCAGGCGCAGGTTGTCCTTGCGAAACTATTGACGCATCTGTTGCTGTGATTTCAGTATTTTCTTCAGCTGTGTCCACGTTTTCACTCATAAAATACCACCAACCTGGCACCTAATCAAACAAACAACTGATTTACAGCTTCTTAACTAATAGCATTTTAATTTGATCATCGTTTAATACTAAACTCTGCATAAGCACTTACTTACCTTACTATTTTTATTTCTTTTTTTGTTTTAAGAATTACTTTATTTATTGCTAGACTTAATTATGCTATGCAGTATAAACAGTTGGTCATAAACTAATTTTTAGATTTGATTTCCCTAAGAATAAGACTTTTCCAAAGTATTTTGCAAGACTGATAGAAAGCTGTAATTTTATCAGAAATAATACAGAAAAGTAACACAGTATCTGGACTTTTACTACATACGAATCCTTTTGTAATTAATTAGATGAATAATTTATTTTCATTGTTCAGTGCTAAACTATTTGAATTGTATCGAATGTTCAAGTGTTGAAGTACCAGATTTGGATATTCGGTGTTGAAATGTTTATAAGGTTGCATCCAAATCATATGTGAGAGTAACTCGCAGTGTCCGTGCATCCAGTCTTGCTGATACAATGTGTCCATACGTTTGCAAAATGTTACCTGTGGTTACAAATCTAAGAAATGATTAATTGTAAGCTTTATAAACTTAAAATCTATATCTGAAATTGAATTTAACTGGAATTGATGTTTGTTATTAAGTTTTTAAAGCCTGAAACTGCTTGAAATTGATGCCTTTGCAAGTGGCAGGAGGATATCTCTATTAAAGGTCACCTTGAAATTCAGCTTGCGAAATTCTTCGTTTCTCAAATCTCGCATGACCAAATGTGTTGGATCGTGCAAGCATAGCTCTTTTAAAGTTGTTGGCAATAATTTCTTTAGGAAATATCGTGTTTCAATAATTTCAGATTCATAAACATACACACAGAGATATTTTACATTAAGTTGCGATAGCAGACGGCATTCTTGATATAGAGGTTTACTGCTCAACGATAACAGTGATGGTGGTAATGTCAACTTGCATAAGTTCTTAAAGTTACCTTAAAGTTTTTCCGATACTTGGCATTATTATTGCGTTTTTTAATGCGATTATTTTCACTTTAGTCATTGTACTCATTTTTCAACAAGTGCGAGATTGATTGATAGTGAAAAAGTTTCAAGTCATAATTTGTTCATGTATGCAAATGTAGTGCTGTAATATTCATGTACTTATATTCGGTATGCTATGAGCAATTAGTACAGCACTTAAACTTACGTAACGCATTTAGATAATTGGCGGCGTCAGGTGTGTGTGCCAAAGTACCCATCAAACATAAGAATCGTAGTGAGTTCGAATATTTCTTGGAGATTACATCCATTGCTTTCGGCGTCAGCGATACCCCCTGAAGAAATTAAATATTATTAAAAAGTTATGGTTTGACTGACTTCTTTTATTTGCAAGGGCTTCTTACTTTAATCATATAGTTTACCATTAAATAAATACCAACACTTTTATAATATTGTCTAGTACATATTGACGCATATTAATTTACATGTCAAGTTAGCGGGTCAAATCATACTTTTAAAACGTTTCAAATTTTTTGTTGAAAATTACTTTGTATAATTTTTAAGTAAACTGTAGTCTATCAACAGTTTTTTTTTTGAAGTTGCGAGTGAATTTTAAATACAATGCAGATGACGTATAGCACACTTTAGTTTTCAAAGAATAACCTGTAACTTTAACATCTTTAAAGAAACCGCTTGCAAATTTTGCGCATGTTCTGCCCGAATAACATTTTTCGCTTTACGTGGAGTATCAAACCGCTTGAGGATACGCAAAACGATTAAAGTTTTGATCGAGAACAAGGTTTTGATCTTATCGCTTAATTTTAGTCCACTGAAATAAATTAATGTCCTTGCCTAAGTCACAAACGCTCTTTTCTTGACTGCCTCAAATAATACTTATTTCCAACGACTTCTAGCACTTTCAACACAAAGAGCTGATAATATTTTTAGCACGCTTCGCTTTCTCAACCCAAATTAAATGTCGACAAAATGACTTGGACAGAAATTTCAATATTTCAATGTATTGCTCGCAACGCAAATAGAAATCGGAACTAGAAGTCTTTAAGTACATAGAGGAAAAGACTTAAAATTAATACTTGTCAAAGGTATCACATGGCAAGGTCAGTTCTTGAAGTTTAGTTAAGCAGTCAAATGCTGTTGCCGGAAGTGTACAGATGTGCTCAACGCTGCTTATCACAAGTTTTTGTATGAAAGGTGTACTGCGTAACGTTCTTGCCAAGAAATTAAAATCCTGAATTTCTGAACTACACAAATAAATACCTATTTATTCAAGTTACACGTACGTTTGCAAACCTCGAAGAATAATATCAGTTTTTTTAAAACAGATTCTTTGCTTTATCAGTCCAGATGCTGAATACGTGGCATTTCACAGCATTAAAATAGGAAAAAATGTAAAAAAAAAACTAAAATATTTGTGCTGCTATGTATTCACAACAGCAATTTTGAAGGGAAATTATTGCAAAAGAAAAGAAGAATCAACATTATACGCTATATACGCTACGGTATTTTGTAATGAATGCAATATTTATATTGTGAAAAAAAAGGCTTATAAAAACATAAATTGCCTTTGTTCCCTGACAGTTTGATTACAAAAACCACTTTTTGCCGCAAAATATTTATAAATGATAAGATTGTGAGGAGTCGGATCTGAAGTTTAAACTATAGCAAAGTTATCATAACCTGTTCAGTGCTTGTTTGATTCGCAACAGCAGTGCTGTGATGAACTTCGAGAATGCGGCGATCAGAAGCAAGAACAATGCCTATTTTATACGCTGTTATGCGGTTGATATCACTCCACTGCAATTACTCAAAGTATGTAAGCCTCGTTAAAATTGATCAAGTTTTTCAGCATTATCATAACATAGAAGTAATCAATATGGCATATTTGATTTATTTATTGTTACAGTGGTTATGCATGAAATTAATTGTGATGCAAATATCCACAAAACACGAAGCCACTGACTGGATATAGTAAATAAAACATGTGCTTATTAAGAGCACTGAATCGAGCTCGTTCTCGGGGTGCAAGCTTTTCGAATATTTCAAAGATTGTCTCATCAGACAGTATTCCAAGTAGTCCTTTCGAGGTCATTTACTTCTTGTTTATTCGCGGTCACCAGTTTGCTCTACTCTACAAAACAACAATGAAAACTTCAACTGAATTATTAACTTAAAAATGGATTCCTATTAATTTTTTCTACATTTATCATTGTGAAACTTTCACTGACGCAAATATTTTTGCCTAGTGATTATGAAAATTTTCATTTCAAGGTAAACTTAAAACAGAACTAAACTTAAACTGAAAGTGATCTATTTTGCTAAATAAAATTTATTTCAATTTATGAATAATTCCTTTCTGAATTTGATTACTGATTTAGCATGCAGTTATTTGGTACAGATTTCAGAGCAACAACGTTGAATGTTGATCATAAAAGTTAGCTGCAAAATGTATTCCTTTATTCAAAAACATTTGATAATGGAAGGAGACATTGTGCATTCTAATCAGGCGCTTCATAAATTCACCAAATTAACAAACTGCATGAAGGTTTTTAGCGAAACACGTCGAGGATTTTGAAAACTTTATAATAACAATTCACAAAAAATAACAAAAATTTCATGAATGATTGATGAATTTAATAAACTTTAAAAAATAAATAACAAACAATTAAAGAACAGTGTAACAAAGATTAGAATATCAGTTTCAAATTTATTGAAACACAAATAAGATAAATCCTTCTTGGCAGTTATAAATATAGGCAATTAATATGTGCTTCTAAAGTTTAGAATTATGCCTTCGATGTCTCGGAGAAGAATGATTCCACTATCTGGCTCTTACTATAAAACTGATAGTAATGTTGGAAACTTTTACTAAATTCGTCATTTTCATTTAAAGACAAAAGTCTGAGTATAATCGGAATGTAATGCATTTATTTTTTATTCAGAAATTGTGCCTAGCTAAATCATTGTCTTCTGAATACTTTCTTGCGCATGTGTTCATCTAGAAGTTGATACTGCCTTTCGATTTCGATTATAACAACAAATGTAAGAACAACTTAAAACTAATATCCTAGCTATACGAGCACGAAACTTCTTCGAAAACAATGCATATAGCAATGGATTACAAGCACTACACATCAATGCTAGGGCGTCCATTAGCAGTATGAATTCATAAGTTGTACTAACTTGTACATCAAACAAAGCCCTGAAAATGCGTAAGTCAAACGGAACAATCAAAAATGTGAAATCATAACAATGCAATTACGAAAAGTTTTTCTGTAAAAAAGAAGTTTCAAAATATATTTTTATAAAAACTGAACCACATGGTGTTTTTTTCGAAAAAAAATTATTTATCGATTCAAAAACATAATAAAAGTTCAGATTTAGTGAACACATTTCATTAGTTTACACGTAGCTGCTAATGGATGTGGCACAAAATAACACTTTTTGTAATTTATAAAATTGCCTTTGGAATGGCATCATTATTTTATTTAAAATTATTAAAATACGATAAAAAAGCTTTTTTAATTTAACGAACTGCTGTTGAGGAATTTTAGAGTTCAATTACTTGGATAGAAAAATAGTTTGTATTGGAGAATAACATATGAAATACATTGATACGCATCCAACTAACATCTTTACAACGTTTCGTCTTATTCGTAATGCTTCCGTTTGATGGTGTACTACAGCTTCTGACGTTGATACTGTAATGCAAAGATTACATTGTTTTTTTGTTAATTTTACAAGTTTTGCAAAAATTGATACATATTGCTGAAACTACTGCAAAGCACATTTTAAATGAAAATTGGATGTCGTAAAAATTGGGACAAAATTCAAATAATAGTGATTGTGGTGAAGTTTGAAATAACAAAAAAAGAAATAAATGAATGGATAAAAAGCAAAAACAAATTTACTGCCAAGACAATTTAAATTTGAAACTGAAAACGAACAGGATTGTAGTATTTCTTGTTAGCATACCAATAAGTAAGCTTTTTAATGTCATTTTGCTGCTATTATTTTTAGTAATTAAAGTTGAACTCAATTATTTGCTGCTGAAAGTAATTCATTTGATTAATTATTGAACAATTTCTTACCATAAGAAAGAAGTTTATTCTGCACCCATAAAATTCTTGCCATTCTGGAATATAATAAAATAAAAACAATACAAGGAATGAAATAGAAGCAGAAAAATTCAAGCCATTTGTAGCGTCTCCAAAATGAAGTTGACACGTATGGATTCACACAGAGTGCTGGAAACATTCAATGAGCATTACTGTTAATCATTCATACAATTAATAGAGATCTTTTTTTTATCTAAAAACACTTTTAGCGAATGTTCTCAGGCATAAAAATGCTCTTCATAGAATTTTTTCTTATTCAAAAAATTGGCGCTTTTTTTTGATTAAAGAATTTGATTAGCTAATTTTTAAATTATTAAACAAAATAAATTTTAAAATTTGTCAAAAAAACTTTTTGCCAAATTCGTCTTAAAAAATTAAGTTGCAAATGCAAAATTTTAAAGCGTATAATTGAAGTTTCACAAAAGTTAAGTAATGACTCCGCACTGAATCCAATAATGATTGTAAAGGAAAATTGCAGCTCAAAATTAATTTTTAATTTTTGATAATTAAATTTTGCTTTTGTGATCAGCAACAATAATAAGCAAAGAGATAATTGATTTCAGATTTTTTTTAAATCGAAACATAGTGCTATGTAATAGCAGTTGAGAAAGATTAGGCCAAAATATCAAAGAAGGCAATTAGCATGCACAATTTTTTTAATTAGACACTGTTTGAAGTACCTACAGAGCAGAAGCATACATTTTGGAGTCAACCGGTGAAGTAAAGCGTAAGGTATAGCAAAAAGGACGACAAATAACCAAGTAAGTACTATTAAAATAAATATATTCTGCCTTGAGCATAAGCGACGGGCATGCATTGGATATACTATAGCGACATATCTAAAATTAATGCTAAATTAAGTAATAAGTGTTTATTAAGGCTTTTCCAAGAAGTTTTCTTGCAAAAATGAGCTAATAATTTATAAACTAAAAGTTTCATCTTCCGAAGCAAAAATATTCAACTTGAGTTTAGAACAAATATTTTATAAGCCTCAATTTTTTTATCTTTGCTGAAACAAAGAAAAAAATTCTGAAGAATTTCTCTGTACTGTTTGTCTAAATTTAATCAACTAATTTTTTTTAATGTTTCAGATTGAGTAATTTTTGACTTCAGCTCATTCTTTACTGTCTCTGGATTTTCAGACGCACTAATTTATTAAATATAAATTCGAAAAAAGGAATTCCAACTTATCATATATTTTGGAATAGAATTTAAAAAACATCAATGTTCTTTTATAAAATATTAACTGATAATATAACATTTAAGTATTAGTTGATAATATATATAAATAGCTGATCACTAATAGTAGTGCGAAACTTACCTCTCAACACAAACCACTATTTGTGTCAGAATTGAAACGAATAAAAAGATAATCTCAAGATAACGGGCCAGAGGGCATAAAATGGCTGGTAAAATCCATTCCAATCTTCCAAGTGCGATTGTTGGTGACCATTCCACAGTGGTTATGATAAGATTTAAGGCATCAGCTATAGCCTGAATTTTTTCACAACTTCAGGATTTAAATTTTAATGAAGAAATCATAATTTTTCAAATTAATTAATAATTTTTGCTCTATCCTTTAGTTATGTTAACGAGATTTTGAAAAATAAAAACATTTTGAAACTACGCCATGTTAAATTAGAAAATAAATGGTTCTATTAATTTAGTCAGTAACAAAATTATAAGTCATTTCACATTTTTTCATTTAGCTATTTTTCGAAAGAGTTTTCATTTTGAAACCATTCAAATTCAAATTACCGACCGTACTTATATCGATATTCAGATTATTAATTTTAAACTTGATATTGTTTTATGTATCTACATTTATATGAAATGCGAAAATGACTATTCGGCGCAAATAAAAGTTGATAAGATATCATTCCACCACTGAGATTAACTTTCATTTGCTTTTGAGCCTTTTTTGTGTAATTTTTTACAACCTAACTGTAAATTATCAACAAGTATAAAAGTATTACCAAATTAAATAATAACATATTCATCACTGAATGACGCATTTTCTTATCACAACTAATGGCAGCAATGACAACTGAGTTACCGATCAAGCCAACAACTGTTAAAACAACGAATAAAGTACCGAAAAGTGCTGCACATGATATAAATACTATTCTCATATCTAGAATTTTTGTATTTTCAGTACTCAAGCAAAAATTTCAGAAAGCACAGACAGCGCATATCTCGTTAGGTAATCAAAGTAATTAAACGAACATTAAGCGATAATGGATGAAGTAAGCAAGTTGACTATACGCGTCGGTATTAGGAAAACTTTTTAATTTTTCAAAGTAGTAAATCCGAGATGATTAGCTTTAAAGAGAAAAATTCAAGATCAAATATCAATGACACGTCTATTCATGCATTAATATTTCATTTGACAAGAGCACTACTTCAAGTATTTTTAAGCATAAATAAAAATTTCCTAAAAAAATAATTAAAATTTTTTGCATAAAAAGAATTTCATTTTGCTGATTGTAAATTGGATTTCACTTTCCTCTCCTTAGAAATAAATTATTGAAATAAATTAAACTATTGACGTATAAAGACCTGTGATTATTATAAAAAGTATAAGTTTTTAGCAGCAAATTTGAAACTTGACAATTTGTATCAAAATAAGAAACAGAATTTATAAAAAATAAGAAAAATAAAAATAAATTTCTAAAAAAAGAGTAATTTTTCTAAAATTTATTCTTATTTTGCTATGAAACACGATACTTTTCAGCTAAATAAGATTATTACACGTAAATAAACGAATAATTAATGCAAACAAACTACAAGAGAAACAATAAATTCTGATTGATATGCATTAAAAGTAATGCGCGTGGAAAGAGATAAAGAAGAGTAATTATCAGAACAAAAAAATCTTAGGAAAATGCATGCGGATAAATATGTGAACTAATGTTTATCCGCACAACTAATCCATTCAAGCCATGACCCTTCAGAATTTGAATAATTGCAAGCAAGCCTGTAGCTAATCAACATTTTTCAGGTAAACTACATTTAAATACGTCATTTGAGTTGAATAGAATTTATTATTCACTTTTTCCGTCACGTGTCACTCGGAGATGTTAAATCAAATGTACTTTTGTTGGTCGTTTACTGCATTTTCTGTTTTGAAAACTCTAATATGATAAAAGTTACTTATTCAAGAAAATTCATAATTTTGAAAAAGTATATTTTAATTTTTGATTCCTAATATTCAATTAGTATTTGTCTTGAAGTCCTTTACTTGATTAATACAGTATATAAAATATGGAGTTAATGCAAAACTATTTTTAGAAATAATTTTTTCTATAAAATACATTATTGCTAACTTGTACTTCGTTTTTGTTAAGCATTCCGATTTGACTTTGTTTTATGCTCTGGTAAGTATTTGATTTCCGATGCTTTTTGAGCAGTCATTAACATTTTAAGTAACTAAATCTACTGAGTTCCGTATTACTTTCCAGCTTTTAAAATTCTTCAAATAATATCTCATATATTTTTTAAGTAAGAAATTGCAATTAAGCCAAAATTTTATTTCGATTTTGAAGTAATTTTAAGGTTTATTTTGATAAAGCACAATATCATGTCACAAACTTCACTAAACATAAATTTTTATTATGTGATTATCAGATAAAATAAAACAGTAAGAATTGATGTGATTTTGAAAAACTAAAATTTTTTGTGATAAAATTCGATGATTTGAAGTAAGTGAGGATTGCAAAAAATCATCTTTTTTCTTGCCAACAAGCGCAATGCTGAATAGTTACTTACGACTTTTTGGGATTGTCTTTTCATGAAGTATTCGGTAAAGTGTTCAAGCTACCTGAATGTCATTCTTGTATCCGAATTTTATTTGAAAGCTAATTTTATAATGCCATATGAAAGCATCTGATTATGTCACCATGAAGCTTCTCAATTTTTTTCCATTTATTAAAAAAGTGCAAAATTGAAACGTCAAGTGTATTTTTTCAATTTTTTGCTAATTTTTTGCATTTTTCAAAAGTTCAGAAGATCCATTTTGAAGTTTTTGAAAGAACACAAATTTAGCGTAAAAAATTTATAGACGTCTGTGTACAAAGCCATTTTTCTGCTCAATCCATCATGTTTGATGTTAACAAAAGTAAATGATATTTTCCATGTTATTCAGTTTGTTCAGCTTTGTTTCTTTAAAATAATTCTTCTTTTCACAAGAAAATTTGGTTCAAATAATTTTAAATAAATCAAATGATATTGACAGATGTATCAAACATATGGCAGAATATATAAATTCGCTAAAATACTTGAGACAAATAAATATAATCACAAACAATTACAATTTTAATAAAAATTATACTTCAAATTTTTTAAAAGAAAATTAATCAGTTATTTGCGATTATTTTGCTGCAAGTGAGAGGCAAAAAACATCTTAGATAACTTTTCTAACTATTTCGTTTTTTATCAACATATCATGATTATAACATAGATTAGCATGATTTTATAGATTATGCTATTGATATGAAACATGTCTGAATGGATTGGATATTATTGGAGCTTAACTTTTTATAAGTAATATCCTTAAGCTTACTTGACATAACTTGTGTCTGTTAGCAAAAACTAATTATTTTCTAAAGCAAAACACTTGAATTAAAGAGCAGACAAAATTAATCTGCCTTATAAGCACTTATTTTTCACATTTTATTTATATTATACCTATTTGCTGAAGTGATTACCACCTTAGCTCAAAGTTTAAAAATACCGCAGAAAGGCCTCTCGAATATGCATTTAAAAAGTTGGAAAATATGCAAAATGAAGCAAGCAAAAAGTATGAAATGAGTTTAGTTGAAGAAATTAAAAGTCAGACAATTTTATCTCCAACTTTATGTATTATTAAAATTTGTTGATTGATAGAGTCTGCTAGTCATCTTTGTTATTGTGCTCGTTTTACTTTTAATTAGATAACTTTGAATTGGCCTTTGTAAGTTGCTTTTGACATGCTGACTTTGGACTAGAATTCAAGAGTCCTAAAAATTATTACTGCTATGAATAAATTTGATTCAGTATGGCTTGAAGATCAAGCTGACTCGATAAAAAATTAGTGCTCAAGTGTGCAATAAAGACTTACTTTAAGTTCTCGATGAGTCAAGTGCTACTAATAAATTGGAAAAAAATGATATCTTGTTATTCAGATTAATGCATCTCGCTTTGTAAGCTTCAGTTATAGTTTTCAGTTTGTTTTTTTTTCACAGCAGCAAGCAGTATTTGACTAAGAGTTACCAATTAATTTAATTAAGGAACATAAACATAAACATAATTAGCAAAATTCAGAAGTTAATAGCAGGCATCATTATTACAGCTTACAAAGTTATCTAACTAGTAATCATGAAAACTTTGATAATAAGTAAAAATATTTACTAATAATACATCTAATCCATTCATTTTATTTCTCTCGAGTAATTAATTTCAAAAACAGCACTGCAAAAGGCATGCAAAAAATTGTCTGCATTTATAAGTTTTGGTAAATTTAAAAAGAACTTTAGAAATATAGTAAGATTAAGAAGTATCCTTTGTAACTTTTACAGTATATTAATATTTATCTTATTAAGTTGACAGAAAATAATAGTGGAAGATTTTAAAGTTTTATTGCTAATTTTGGTTCAGAATGTTTATGACTTTTATAAAATAATTCTTGAAGGAAAAAATTTGTTCCATAGATTTTGCATCTTTACTTTGAAAATTTTCATGTCTGACTTTTAATTTTCAGATAATTCCATTTTTAATCATAGCAATGAAAATATTAAACGAATCAAAATTTAATCAGTCATAAACTTATTGGCAAAATATGGTATAATAACAAAAACTGCTGCAATCCTGGACTAATAATTTAACAGTGTTCAATATTTTAGCACAATATAAAGTTGTACAAATAGAAGTCGGAAGTAATAAACCGTTTGACAGAAAATTTTATTGCCGTACTCAAATTCACATTTGGAATTACGGTTTTCTAATGACTATGTTTCGCAAAACTATGAAAACTGAGTTTGGTTTGTATCTGAATGCTTTTGTCGACATGACATTGAGAGGATTTTGTAACTTAATTAATAATTTATTGTAGTTTTTCACCATCGCTTACTGCTTCTACTGTAAAGCAGTTTACAGTCATCAATATTTGATCCTAATCAAGAAGTTTTCACTATATTTATCAGCCTTAGTTGTTGCTTAGACTTAGTTTTGTTATTATTTATTTTTAAATGAAAAATTAGTGAAGAAAAAACTATTTTTGCTGTCAGAGAAGTTAATATATGAAAAATTGTAGAATATGCATTTCAAGATGAGCTGGGAGGAATATCATGCATACTCTGTGCATACTCAAATTGTAACTTTAATTCATTACACAGTAGGCAGTAATTTTTCTCTTTTATACTTGCTAAGCCTTTTTTGAAAAGTCTTTTCACAAGAATTATCTTTTTATGAGAATATAAAGTTGTGCAAACAGAAGTTGAAAAATATTAAACCGATTGGGAATAAATTGGTAATACGAAGTATTCAATAAAGGAATTATATACGCAAGTAAAATTGAGAGTTGATATGAAATTAAATTGAAGAGGGTTGTATACTTCTGGAAAGAAACAGATCAGAAACAAATCTTGGAGATTTTCCGAAGGAAAATTTTCAGTAAACTTGAGCTGAGTGTTTCCTTGTTGCTTCCATCATTATTACAACAAAATTATTAAAACATATCAAAAAAAGATAAAAATGGATAAACGAATACGGCACAGCCAAGTAATCGTTCAAGCGAATTAAATTTATGCAAATAGTTTTAAAAAATAAAATTTCTGAATCCAAGTGTAGTGCAAATTTTTTCTATTTATTCGTCCACCAATTAAGATTCTTCATCATCCTTTTTTATCTTAATTTCAAAAGTGCATAGTTCAATGTTGAACAAACAAATCTTATTCGAATTAGTCCGTTTCATTCTCGAACTTTCTCATTATTTGGGATTCATTATCACCGAAGGGCATATCTGGCAACAATTAATATCAGAAGCAGATTTATAGAGTTTCTTTTGTGTCTTTAAGATTGCTTTCAAATTCGAATAATAATAATAATAATAGTAATATATTTTGCTGAAAGTAAGTGTGTATTTGTATATATGCACGCTTGAATGTTTGCATTACACAAACTTCATCGCCATATTCAAATTTCTAAGAACAATAAGATTTGTATCGCCATTAATTAATTTCTTCGTTAACAACGATGAGCAAGTTGTTCTGGGCTGAGCAATAAAAGCAAAGAATTGCAAAAGCAAGCAATAAATAAACAGTATGAATCAATTCACGTCAAAATAGCAAGCATCCAAAGAAATTTTTCTCTACCACAATACATTCTATTTTGCTACAAAATTTTTTATTCACATATTTTAGCAAATAATTTCGGGTGATCTATTTTTAATATTCATTCACGTTTAGCTATTGACTTTAAATTTATGCAAAATAAATATCAAGCATTTACCATTCAGATCAATCTTAAATTTATTTTGGTCAGTCATGAACCTAACAATTAAAAAACCACTAGCTCAGCCACACAGAAATATATTTACAAAGTATGAAGTTTACGGCATTCCTACACACTGAGCACATATACAATTATGATAATGCTGAAATAAAAAATAAAAAAACCACTTTTCAACCTGAACACTTTCTTATTAAAGCTGCCAGTTATAAAATCAACCCAATTAAGCGGGATTTTGATATTATGAAAAACGATTAAAATGAATTCTCTACGCAAAATTCTCTGCATAGTGTTTATTAGATAGATATTCTCAAAAATTATCAATGGTTAATAGATAGCCTTCAGTTAATAATATAAACACTGAGGGAATTTATTATAATGTTTAAATGCTAATATTTGAAGATTTGCATCAGCATCTGTTTTTATTGCTGTATTGAAGATTCCAAAGAACATTGAGTATTGTGTTTCAGTAATTGACTCCATCCTTGAAAACAGCATCAGTGACAGCTACAACAAAGATCTTGAAGGAGACATGAAGTAAAGTAGGCGGTCGGATTGGTGCAGCAGTCTCTCTTCACAATGTTCCTACGTGTCACCTTGCAAACAATGAAAGCTATCAAATTACTAAGTCCCAAAATGAGGTCCAATTACATTTACTTGCATATTTTACAGTTATGCATAGTAATTATTTAAATCCGCATGAACTTCAAAAATGAACACATTTTCAATTCAGAAAATATTTGAGAAAATAAAAAATGTCTCTCTTAATTAACTTAGTTTCACTATATGCTAATTTTTGCACATTCAACTTGCAATGTAACGATTAAAAATTTGACTTTCACATCATTATGAATCAGTGAGAAATGTAGAATTTTCTATCAAATGTATAAATACAAGAATTATAAATTTTGAACGGTAAGACTGCTTTCAATGATATGTTTTTCCTTACTTTGATTGAATACAAAAATATTTGATGCAATTAAAATATATTCTATTTGCTCAGAGAGAACATGAACGAATTACAAATATAGCGTTCTTTTTCAGTTTTTAAACTAAAATTTTTTTACAAAACAATTACAATAGTGATCACTGTGAATATCACTTCAAGAAAAGATTTCTTTATAAGTAGTTATTTAGGCTATTGTTTTAAATGCAAATAAGACTACAGACAGACGTCATAATTTATGCTTTTTTTAGCAGATTAACACACTCGCTCCTTGAGTAGCTTCAGAGATTCAGCTCCAAAAATTGCTTCTCATGACTGATTCCTAGCTGCTTATAATCAGTTTTCAATGAAATTAGATCCCTCACAAAGCCTTTATTTTCTTCCCAAATCAAATACACGTTATTCTGTTTGAACTCGGCTCCAGGTGCTTTTTACAGATTAAATACGAGTGTATACCCTTCCAAATTATTCACCTCCCAAATCATTATTTGATTCCGGAACTAACTTTCAAATCATATTGTTTGAAGTTTGTTAACAAAAAACTTGATGCATTTCAGAATGACAAATCATCATATACAGAGGATATGTAACAAAACTTTATCAATCCTGTGTAGGCTGCGACCGCGCATATGTCTACCGTGGTTTATCGACCTATTTTGAGTGCAGTTCTGGATATTTTCCAGAAGACACTATCTCAATATGATATTCGCCAGATGTAGAGTTATGTATGCACTTACATTTACGTAAAGGATGAATGACCTTTTAGACTGGTAAAATGACTAGATCATTCTATTAATAACAGTGAGTGATTGAGTTTCACAAGCTTTAATCGTAGTTTGATGGAAATTTGGTTTGTTTCACATTTTAATGCTGAATATTCACACCAAAATACATGTTTTATGACAAATGAACTTGAAGCTACGATGTTATAAATAAGTGAAAAAAGAGAAAGCTAAAGTGGAAATCTAACAAGATTGTCATTAACGAAAGTTATTTAGGCTATTCCTGTAAATGCAAATAAGCCTACAGATGTATGTCATAATTTATGCAAGAGTTATAACAGATTAACGATTAACGCACTCGTTAATCTGCTACAACTCTAACGTAAAAGAAAAAGGGTAGTATTACATGTCATATTTGTGTGATATGACATAAAATACCATTTTTTCGCCTCATTTTATATAATTACGTATTTTATAAAAGCCATGAAACAAATTACAACAAAAGCTGAAAATTAAATGATTGAAACAAAACATGCTAAGTGCAAAATTATGGAAAATCCATCCTATGTACAAAAAGGCATCTAGATCGATAAAATACTAATGCCTGCAAAAGGATATTAATTATTGACAAACTTGTTTGAGTACAAAATAAGAACAGGTCTTGCTACTATACTGTCCATTATAAATCATAACAGCTATGAGACTGCAAGAGTTGAATGACACTTGACGATAAAATCATTAAATGTTTCTTTTATATACAAGAGCTGTCCAAAAGGATTTTTAAGTGGCTCATTTTCATACGAATGCCTTTTGTCTTTCCATACATTAAACTGCTGCCGAAAGTTTCTCGCTTCTAACTCATCACCAATAGTTTCATAAGCAAACGCTATTCCGTCATAAATAATTCCCAGCCCAGAACACTCTTCGCCGAACGTTCTTATTTCTAGAAATCATAAAATCTACAACTTCCATAATTTCATATTTGAAAACCAGGCTTTTATCTGAAGAAAGCGGATATGCACCAACACAATTAATCGATATATGATACAGCTACTACAGCAAAATTCAGTACAACTTCAAGAGTATTTTGTGTAAAAATATTTATGTACCTGCCTGCTTCATAAAACGATGCATGGATTTTCAGAAAAACTAACGGAAAACATAATGAAATGATTCATCAGAAAGTTGAAATTCGGCCAAATTTTGACAAGTATATTAAAAGTTTGATGCCTTTCTGAGAGTTTATTTCGATGAAAAAATAAACTTGATGATCACAAAACTCCAAAGAAGTCTTTTTTGAAATACTTTATCTAAAATTTAACTAACCAATTTCGAGAGATTTTTTGAGAAGAAATACTGCGTCATTAATTCGATTTTTGTCTTTCAGATAAAGACATGCCAAAGATATCATGGTTAAAGCTGTTTCATGATCATTAGGACCATATATTAATTTCTTCATTTGTAGAGACTTTTCAAACATTTCCTCAGCAATCTGAAACAATTAATAACGCTTAATATCATTTTTACTCTTTTTAAAACTCACTTGAAAAAACGACTAGAAAATTTCAAACAAAACTGAACTGGATTTTTGAAATAAAGTTATCTGAAGCATAATCTTACCTCTGCCTTTCCCAAACATCGGAATATCAAACCGAGATAATCGTACGTCTTTGCAGAGCTCACATTGTTAGCACTTAAACTAGAATACTTATTCAAAGCATGAATGTGTACTTTTATTGCTTTCTTGAACTGCGGCTGTTGGGTTTCTGCATTCAGTGAGACCGTATTCACAAAAGCAACAGCTACAAAACACGACATATTATAAGCGCAAAACTTGTAGAAAACATGAATAAAAAGCTAAAATTCATTCATAATTTCCGATTTTAATTCAAAAAAAAAGCTGCATTATTCGACTGCCATTCAAAAAAACGAAGTAATAAACCTTGCAGCTGGCTGGTACATAAGGACAAGTAATGGTTATTCATTCGTTTTAGTTGGAAAATTTCTGATGCTTTTTTGAGATACTTGTCACAGCGCGACCTCAAATGGAAATATCTTTCCCTGAAAACTTATATGTATGTATATGGATAGACAACCTGAATTTTCGCAAATTATCATTTATCTAATAGTAGGATTGAAACAGTATGAGCAAAGCATACCTATGTGCACTATATGCAGAATAATTGCTATATAACAGTGTATATGTCGCATAAGCATATTCATACATAGCTTGACCATCACGAAAAGAACCTCCTCCAAAATACTTATGAACCAATTTTGCCATCACCTAGATTTTATAATTTACAATATTTTATTCCAAAAAATATCTCCACAAACGTTTTCTAAAATTTTTTAGCAGAATATTACTAAGTGTTCTTGGTCTACAGCGGAAAAAATGAATGCTATTCACTTTAGTTTTACGATACCTTATATCAACGATTGCCTGCACCAGTAATTATTAAATGCATCAAAAATAATTTACCAACACTTACAGTATAAACCTGTACAGACATTTCAACGTTATCTGAATGAAGCAAGCAATCGCCATAATCACATAACACAGAGCACAATAGACCTTCATGTTCTGGATGACCCAAGACAATTGCTAAAGCAAATCGAACACTTTTCAAAGCTAAATCAAAATGCCTCTTGAATATTAGCATTTTTGCCGTCATGCATAAAAGTTCCACTCGAGACTGCAAAAGTAATAGTTTGTATCTCAATGACACCAATTTATGTTATGACAGCTCGAAAATCGTTTACTGCTACATAAAATCCTCGCAATTTGAAATATGCGAAAAAGTTATTTACTGAAAAAGACTGAGAAAAAACCATTTACAGATATAATTTTAAACTGTTTCTTAAAAAACTTACAGCAGTCTGAGTCCAACTTTTACAAGCAGATTTCAAAGCCTTTAGACAAAACTCCATGGCTTTATTGTAATTTCCAATTACGTACCTAAAGCTTTCACTTTATAATGTTTACATACGGAAAAAAAGCTGTAAAATGTGAATATTAAAAAAAATTCAAACACAGCAGTAAGCGTTGTCACGAGTCTAAAAAACTGACCACAAACGAGCACATTGAGTTAAAACTTGTGTTAGATCCAAGGTTCTATTAGTCTCATCATCAACTAGCTTGTCAATCAACTCGTTGACAAATGTACATATTTCTACAGCTTCAGTGAATAATCCATTAGCGGTGCAATACTTCAAGATCCTTCAAAAAATATAAAGTAAAAATGCAGACCAATAAGGCTGCTATTGGTTTCAAAAAAAATACATATGTTTTCGGCCAAATGTTATTTCGCAGCTCACAATCTCATTTTTTTTCTCATTTCTCTATCTTAAAAGCGTACCAATAATTCAATTCCAATATTTTTTGCTGAGTAGAGAGATCTACTGGCCATTGGTCTAATATTTTTTGACAAAACTGGAAGATTTTGCTGCAATAATTGAAAGAACCGTGATCCACAAAAAAAGCACCTGAAAATGACTCTACTAAAATTTTGAAAGATAAATCATGTAGTTTTTGTTTTATGTGTAACCCTTAAAATATTAACAAAAAGCGGCATTAATTTCTCTGCTTCAAAAACAACTTTCTTTCCTATAAAATTTAAAGCAACAAGTAGAATTACCTATAGTAAGCATGGATTGAAATAATTCTGTATTTTTTTTTATTCCGTCGTCCATAAACCGTTGTTCTAAATCTTTGAATAAAACCTGCTCAGTAAGATAGTTTTTATGCACCATTCCACTGAATATTTTATGAACTGTTAACCTGTAATGCTGAGTTCAAAAATCACAACTTTTGGCAACAGCTTACTACTGACGATTACCACAAAAAATTTTTCTGAAGATTGAAAGAAATGTTACTGAATTGAACCTCCTGGAAAACTTAAAGAAGTAACTGTCATACATATGTCTTTTTTAACCATGAGATTAATCGAAAAAAAAATTTCAAGAGTTTTTCATGAAATCAAATGTAATTTCATTAAAATTTTTAGTACTTCCAATTATAACATGGTAAACCTTTTCATTTTCCATTTTAAGACTCTGTGAAATTTGTCCACGTTACTCCAATCCCTACGTAATAAATGAAACTTCTTTTTTTGAAACAAATGAACATAAAGCTCAAACAGTAAAGAATCTGGAAGCAGATATACTTCATCCGGCACACTTCTGATTACATCCGCAAAAAAATTCAAGGTAATAGTTGCCAATGATTCTGTAAACAATGCAATCTTTAGAAGAAAAGGAACTAGCGGTTATTTGAATTGATTGAGCAAAAACAAAAAAAAAGATAATATTTTAAACCAATCTGACTTTATGCTGCGGCGCATGACTACAGAGTTACTTTACAAATGTCGAACTTAGAAGCAAACTGTAAGAGAACACAAAAACTTTTAACTTCCTTCATAAACTTTTCACTGTACATGTTTTTGAGAGATAAAAAAATTTTTTTTAATGAAAAATTTAATGAAATTGGAAATATTATTACACGGTTTGTATTTACATAGTCTTGATGCACTAATAATATAAACCTTCAAAGTAATATTTCTCATAGCCGAGTAACAATTTAAAGTCCTCTAAGCCATTTCACAAAATGATTTGACGGACTCCGTTAAAATATTTTGTCGCATTATGCTTTTTTCAATAATGAGTGATGAAAGTATAATGAGATAAAATATGGGTCACAAGTACTTAACCAATGAAAAGTATTGAATGTGATTCTTGGAGTCAAATTAAGTTCAATAATTTAAATTTAATGAAGTCAACTTACTTGGACTATTATGCATTCTTTGTTCGTCAGTCAAATTTTTTGCCTTCCAAGTCTTCAACATGTCGTCCCACTGTCCAAATACGGGGTCAAATAAGCCTCGCTCTATCACTAATTGTCGCATCTGGTCTCGCTGTCTCATCAGCTGACCAATCATACTGCGCAGTTGCACCATGAGTCCTGCCGCGACGTTTCCAATCCCACCTACTATTTGCTCATCTATTGCATGATGATCTCCTCTTTCCTCAGCACTAAATTTTAGCCAAAAAATCACCTCGAAATGAATAAATGCAATCAATTTTGCACTGAGTCACTACTTAACGTAAGCTTCACTAAAATGAGATATAATTAAACTTACTTTTCAAGAACCGCAAACTGTTCAGCTATGAGCATATTTGCATTATGCACTAACATGTGAAAATTTCTGTTAAAACGTTCTAGATTTGCCCCCTCTTCGCGAGGTGCCAGCATATTTGCGTCTACGGCAGGTAGCTCATCCAACATATTTTGCAAAATTCCATCAATGACCTCCTCATCACCTGGATCGCCAGCAATCCGGAGATTCGGTTCGTTAGCCATCTTGACTAATCTGAAACACCACAAAAGCCGAATTAATCAATACTCCGTTAATGGTGCAAGAGAAGACGACATTACGTCAAGCATTTCACTTGTGTGTACTTACATTTTACTTCGCTACCAAAAGTATGAACGACAAAAAAAAGGACGAGTCAATGACTTCCGTCAGATATGTAGACTATTTAATAATAATAATAATGTAGCTTCCAACCACTAATAATGATAATAATAATCATCAATAATATAATAATAAATTTATTTACTCCAGAACAGTATGCACTCACCAGTGGTAGTGTTGAGATTATTATTATTGTTTAAAGTTATTACTGTTATGACCGTAATGATCATCACCAAGCACAAGTTGTATCATTTTTATTCTTGATATAATTAATTATTAAAATTAAAATGACTAGTTAACTGCGGTACGAATATAATAAACCATCTCTTTACAATTTTGCTGTTTATTGATTCAATAATATTTACAAGACTAATTAAGGACTTGCGCAATTAATTAATTAATTCCATTTGTATCTAAGATTCAAAAAAAAGTTAAAAAATAAAAGTGAACGCAAAAGAGAGCAAACACATGCCCTTCGTGAAACGCGCAGTGCTCGAGGAAGGAATGAGTTAGAGTGCTTCTGTTACCCTGCAAATGACTGGAAAAAAGTGAGCCAATTTGAAAGTCAGAGATAGAGGAGGAATGCATATTGCTGATTGCTCTCATACATTTCCAATTAACTGTTGATTACTGGTCATTTTTGTTTGATTCTATGTGTGTCACGGTCAAAATAGCACTCAAAAGATGAAATGAAAAGCAAATGGCTTGGTAATTTCCACAAAAATTAGCACTTATTACACAGTCTGAAATGATGTTTGAAAAAAAGGTGGAAAAACTGACGAATGTTTTCGTTAAGTACCCAATTAATACATAGGTTTTGTTCATTGTAATTTTTCTATCAAGCCAATTAAATGGAACTGTACCGAAATTTGCATAATCAGCAAGCAAATGAGTGCATTATTTAAAAAAAAAGCAGCTCTCCTGAGCATCTCATTGTTAACGCGATTGTGAATACTGTGACGTGTTTTTGTTCTTGTAACAAACTGCCGAGGTTTATTTTAAGCTTTCATAATGTTTTCCACCTTTTAAAATCCACATTACAAATGCTTCTACTTGGTAGCGTTGATTATATTTTCTGCTTCTAACTTTTTGGCTTCACTGAGAATTAGACAAAGTTTCTTTTATACAGTTGTTGAGCTTGAGTCTTCTTCTCATTAAATATTAAGGTGGTAACAGATATAACGTTTCAAAGAAAGTGAAACTTTCCAAAATTTTTGCTAAATTACGAAGTATTTCAGTAAAATATCAATTATAATAAAAAGAAAAGCAATACTACTACGCATTAATCATAAGTGGGTATGCAATTGTATTTATTTTGCAATAATTTTCACTGAATACTGGTTAGCGTTGAAAGCACAATCAAAATAACAGATTCGCTTCTGCATAATGACTGAAGAGTTGGTGGATTTGAAAATAGGACAACAGGTGGGCAATTGGATTGTAGAGAAACGATTGGGTGGTGGGAGTTTTGGGGCCATTTATCTATGCAAAGACAGCAAGAAAGGAGGACAATATGCTTTAAAGGTCAGCACCGGAATTGATGAAGACTTTTTTTACATTAACAGCTTGTTTTTATTAGGTAATATTTTGAGCAAGCTGTACACGCATAAATGCCCGCTCGAAATGATTGCATTAAACTTTGCATGAACATCAAATAAACTAGCTAACTATATTTGTTGCGGTCATAATATTCAGTATTAAATGGTAATAGATAGTTTTGAAATGAAAAAATTGAAATTCGTTAAAAATTGTTGTAAGGTGGAAGAAGCTCATGTAATCATACAGTTATTAAAAATGGAACTTGTGGTGTTGAATGAGTTGAAAAACAGCAATACACGACATTTTTGTACTGTAGAAGACAAAGGTCGAGAGCAGAACTTTATTTACATAGTGATGACACTTGTTGGACGATCACTTGAGGTAGCAATTTTTTTTGTTACAACTCACAATGGAAACTTTATACTAGGCCAAAGAACAGCTATTAATATTTATGTTTCACGTGAAAGTAAGTAAGAAAATTAAGACAGTCCTTCAAACGTCGACTGAAAATTAAATTCGTTGAAATGAATCAAAAACTGGAAATTAAAGTTTTACTAAGCTTTGAGCTTAGCAGCTAATCAGTTCAGTTCCAAATAAATCTGTTAGTGATAGAATAATGCATGCATGCATATTTTAGGATCTACGAATCTCATCACCGCAGAGGAAATTTAGTTTGGGAACAGCAATAAGTGTGAGCATACAATGTCTTGAGGCACTGCAAGAATTACATTCTATAGGGTATTTGCACCGCGATGTGAAGCCAGGAAACTATACAACCGGTCGCGCAGAGATGAACGAACTTAGGAAGGTGTCAAGGCCTTATTCCATAAGGAGTGTTGCTTATCTAAGCTTGCACATTACTTCTTAGCTCGTATATTAATAATAGATAAAACGTAAATAATCAATCGAAAATTTTTATGTCTTGAATGTTGTGTATAAAACAAGTGAAGTAATCACTTGCAATTAAGATTTATCTGCTAGATTTTGGAATGTGTCGTAAATATATCCAACCTGATGGTACTATCAAAATGCCACGAACGCAAGCAGCCTTCCGCGGTAATTTTCGCCGTACTATCGATTTTTGTTGTCAATTCCAACACATTAACGCTATGAAATGGAAAAGAACAAAAATGGTGGCTGACAATGAAAAATTAGAGCTTTCTCTACGTTCTATTCCTTTAAATGTTTTTATTCTAAAATTTTGTAAATATTTTCATGCACCTGCGTATTCCTTAAGTTAGATTGAGTCTTCTAACTAAGTCCATGCAGCTATCAAACTTCAAAACTTACAGGGACAGTAAAATATGCCCCTTTGGCTTGCCACCTACGGAAGGATTTATGTCGTTTGGATGATTGTGAATCTTGGTTTTACATGATGATTGAAATCACCAAAGGCAGTCTCCCCTGGAGAAGCCTCAATGTACTACTGTATCTTTTCTGAATGCTTCATTACTTAAAAATACTTCTAATTTATACATTTCATAAAAGAAACGCGAAGAAATGCTTTATCTAATATTGGACCGAATTACTGACATATAGCTGTTGAGCGTTTCTAGAACCTGGATGAGGTTGGAAATTGCAAAAAGTATTGTCGATCGCGTCAGACGGAAGCAAGACAACTGTTCAGTGGTTGTCCACGAGATTATATTCAAGTGATGAGAATGATTGATAGAGGATATTATTTTGATGAACCAAAATATGAAGAAATGTATAGCATATTACGCAAGGTGCTTAAAATTGCTTGTGTTTCGGTAAGCACTAAACGTAAACGTTCAATCCAATTAATAGTATGGGTTAGTTACTGAAAACCTGTAAACTACATTTCATTGCAAGTGATACCTTAAATACCACTACTGTTGCCACCCAGTAATGCTGAGCTCAAAAAGAATGAAGTCAATAGTATTTAAGGGTCTAATACAATTACATTTATTCAGGAATATCCATACGATTGGGAATTAAAAGAATAAAAAGAAGGTCAGAACCAAGTAATTATACTGAAGTGAATAGCAAGAAAGCACAACATATAATGAATAAATCTTCAGAGAATGAAAGATTTTCTAAGAAAATGGGAAATAACAACTCCTGAACAGTAATTAATAATAAGACTACTCTTTTTTTCTCTGTCGATATTGAAGAACCCTTCACAATTTAACTTAAAAGTTTTGTGTACCTCTAGATATGTGCTATAAAATAAGTAGAAAAAATAATGTAAAGATTTTATTCAACTTACTGGCTGATATATATATATAAATTATAGATTCAAAGGTTAATGATCTACATTTGGAAATTGTAAATGATTCTTTATAAACAATATTAAGAACAGCATGTAATTGAAACGTCGTTGAATTTAATGCACAAATCTTCTAATTATTCACTCACTCCATTATAAAAATGACTATATCTGTACTTTCAACTCATTGAAAACAAAGTAAAGATTGAGAGCCCAGCTTTATATCTGGTTGAATTGCAAAGTCTGAAAAAACGAAAGACCTTGACGATAATACAATACATCATTTAAACGAATGATAACGAAAGTGTACAGTGGTAGCTTGTAAATATAATTCAGTTGACAAGCAATAAATATCTATATAGCCATTTTAAATTAACATATAATGGCCATTTAACGAAAAAGATAAATTAATGGGAGCTCAAGACTATGAATGTCAAAAAGTATATACAAAGAACCTAGTGATAATGATTTACTACTGATAAATCAGAAATTAAACGATCCTATTTGCAGTACCGAAAAGTGAAAAAGTAATTGCTCCAACAAAACATTGTAAAGATGTAAAAATAAATACGTAGGCCCATGTGCTACCAGTTTCATGTAATATATATCCGGCCATGTACACTCCTACAAAGCCCGTAATCGCAGCGAATGCATTGAAAACACCTAAAGAAAGCAATGCAAAACTTGAGAATCTTTAAAGATAAGAAATTTTTAAATATACTGATTTATCAATTGCACCAAAAAACAAAAATAGACATAGAATTATTTGATTTTAAAATAAAACAGTATGATTTGATTCTCTCTAACAAATCATTTTTTCTCTACTTGAGTACAGACCGCTTCACAAATATGAATATTCATCTTTTCTACTCTTTCCTCTAATTTTTATAGACTGCATAAAAAGCAAATCACCAAATACTGATCCAGTGTGATTGGGAGCAAGATCACATGGATTTACTGAAACACCACCGTGATGAAAACCACGTGCTGCCATGGCTAAGGTAAAAGTAGTCAAGGAAGAATTGAAACTCATGGACTGCGACGAAATTAACAAGCATACTGCCATTGCAACTAATGAAATGCCCTAAAATTTGAAATAATTATTGCTTAAATAATTTTCAAATAAAATCTGGGGTTAAAAGTTAAAAAAAAAAACAAAAAAACAGTATGCGACGAACCTCCATCAGTTTCCTAGTAACAGTGAGAGAATGTACACTGAGAAACAAAGTAGACGCAATGAACGGAGCAAAAAAAGAGGTTATTACGATCGCAAGGGAGGGTACAACATTATAAACAATTCCTTTAGCATCAGGATATGTATCAGAGAAATAATATGGAAGCCAACTAAACAATGTATAATATGCATTTGCACCACAATATTGTGCTATTGCTGCTGCCCTTAAAATTGTAATGCTTATAAATTTAGAATTGCTGCTGTATTAGTAGTGAAATTAATTACATAAAGTAACTTTCTTGAAACACAAATCATGAAACAAACGCTACTTATTTCAATCCATATAAAATGTGAAACTATAAATTTAGCATTTATAAATAGTAATCAGATTCGAACGTACCAAAAAGATGGATGTTTGAAAAGTGTAGCCCAAGGTACTATATTTTCTGATGTGTTAATGAGAAGAGGCTTCCGAATACCATGTTGAAGGTGACTATCACTCACAAAGCTGTCAGAATCAATAGATTTGTTACGAGATGAAGACATGAAGCGAAGCAACGTCCACCAAATAATGGACATGAACCCTAATGTATAATTATGGACCACTATGCCAGCAACTTTGGTGGAGAGTCTTGCAAAAAAGGAAAAAATAGAATGTTCTAAACAGATGACGCAACAGCAAAATTGTTAACTATACCTACACACTGGAATAACGCACGCCAACCAAGATTTTCAAGTAATAATGAACCAACTGCGCCAGCCAGTGCTGTTCTACAATTTTAAATCTTTAAGATTTTATTAAACAAATATATAGCTGAAAAATCTAAAAATTGACAACAAAGGTTATTTAATACCCAAGATGAGATCCTGCCAGACATATACCAAACACACGTCCTTTATCATGTGAGGTCAGATGTCGAGAAATCAGTGATGCCATTGACGGAAGATGAAAAGCTGCATGCATGAAACAAAAATATTAGTAAAATTCAATTTAAAATTTAAAAAAATATATCAAGACGAACAAAAAAACTAAACTGATTTTGCACAATACCAAAACCACTCAAGTATAGTAGTAATTTACCCTGCCCAATTCCTGTTGCAGAACGTATCAATATAATGATAAACATTGGATTATTTGTAGAATATGAGATGTCGAAGAGATGAGGAGTGAAAAAAGTAAGCAATGCCCATGTTACTGTACTGATTCTTAATATTCTTTCTCCACCACAGCGATCAGCCAGGTAGCCAGCAATCACTTGAGTGCAAGCATAACCCCAAAAGAATGAAGACAATACAATTCCCTTAAATAATAGTAGAAACCAAATTTAACAAATTTTCCAATTTCATCTCTTTTTTTGCTTGTGTGTTAATATTTCATCCTTCAGTAGTAATATAAACTACATCCCAGCAATTGCAAACAAATACTTAAAGTACTGTTTTAGAAACTCATAAGCTAAGGCTGTACCGCATCGTTTTTATTCCAGGAGTATTCATGAGCAATAACCGTTGCACATACAGGTAAAGCAACGCGAGCTGCATATAGCATACATGTACCAAGAAACAAATTTATTGTCCACAGACGACATTCCCATCTGTAAATCAAATATTACAAGATCGACATGGAAACTTACCACTTTTTGATTATTACCATGAAATACAAAACATTCTAAAGATAAGTTTAGAATAGTCTACTGACCAAACTGCAGGTAACGTTATACTTAAACCGGATTGAGGTCAGTCTTGGTGAGATGATCTTTGAATCAAACCTGCTCCACGGCTTATTTTCGCCCCCAACACTTTCAATATCTTGCTGTGACGCTTTCATGTCGGCGGGCAAAGAAGAGCCCGCCGTGACAACAGTACGGAAATTTTTCTTGTCGACTTCTTCTGCTTCAAACGTTTAATTTAAACAACCTGCAACACAGCTTCAGATTCGACGCATTGCACTTACATTTTACGCTTCACTTCAAATACAGCGTACATGCTGGTCATTTATATAAATCAAAACAAACGAAAACTTAATCTGTTCAATACTTAGATATCATCATTAACAACACTGGAAATATACTCATTACTTTTATAGAAATGATGAAATGTATCCATTACATTTCCAAGTACTTTGGTAAGATTGAAAAAAACAAATTACATGATTTCGAAGTTCACGTTGATATAACACATCGAAAATTCGCGAATACGTCAACATATAGAATAGGAAAAAAGAGAGGGAAAGAAACCCACAAGAAGTTGACTGAACGAACACCAGGTGAGAGTCAAAAGGTGAACCTGAACTCTGGTCCAATCTCCGACCACACCCATTTCTCAGCCGCATTTTTTTGACTTCCATTGATATCACAAGATCTCTAACTCTCTACTTCCTCTTCTACAAGATCCATCTCTCCTCACTAACTGGTTATTACAGACACGATGCTCTCCTCCTTTAGTACTATGTATCGAACTTTTCTTCCGCGTCTTCTTCCTTTTCATTCACCGCCCACCCATCCATTCATTCCTTCTTTCAATTTCTTGCAGTTGGTAAAAACCGTTTACAAAACAAAATACGACAGAATGTAATTTTTCGAAACACATGCTAATTGCATTGTTACGTATTGTAAACGCAGTATATAAGGAGTGAAATCATGTCATGCACTTATGTTTATGTGGAAGCGTATTCACGTAGAAACGAGAAAATGATCACTTCCGTATTTCATGAGAAGAAAAATAATCGATGAGAACGAAAAATACAAAATGCGAAGAAGCAAGACTCCCGTTCGGAAGTGAGCACAGAACAAAATATATTCGTGAAAAAATGATATGGTGTAATACATGTTTTCAGCGTATGAGAGAGGCGGATTAACAGAAAGGTCAGATCTCATGAAGAGGAGGAGACTACGATGTGGCGATCAGTCGTTATTTTTGTTGCAAAAGAAAGTGAGTGACGTAGAGTGCAATGGACTGGAGAGTGAATTGGTACGGAAGTGACCTTGAAGTGGAACTCAGTCTGTAGGCAAACAAAGAATTGATTTGTTATGCAGGAAAACGAAAAGCAAAAAATGCTGCTACCTTTTATTTGGAAGGGTATTGCCTCCATGGAAACGATCTCCCTCCAGTGAAAGCGAAAATAATTTAAAATGAAACATTGCAGTTTTCTTACATTGTTCCCTCTGCAAACTTTTTATCTGACATTCAATTTCTACCGTAGTCAACAGTTCGCTCACACTCACTCACAATACATACATATATCAGGCATTTCACATCTCATTCATACATAATGCTTGCGTGTTGTACGCTGTAACTAATCGAGTTGATTAGTGCACTTATTCATATTATTCCGAATTTGCATAGTCATTTACTTGTAACAATCATACAGAATTAAATGATTAAGTAGATTAAGTCAGCATTCATAACAACTTACAATAGCATTACAAGACAACCATTGATAGTAATGGATTAAAGTGAATTCCAGTGCACAATTCTTTCATGGAGTGTTATCACACAAAACTTGTCACTTCAGAATTTCCAAGTACTTCATTAAAAAACTTCAATTTACTTGAACTCATTCAGAGAATTGTATACTTTTTCTCACCTAATATAAAAACGAAAATGTAACGTACACCAGCAATTTATTTCTGTTAAAAAATTTAATAAATTACAAATTAAACTGATAGTTTTTTCTCTTCATTTATCTCAAATTTGTGACCTCGTCTTCATCAGTCAACGATCCAAAAATCAGAAAATATAAAATTTTGACCGTTTTGAACACACCAACCACATTTTTGAAATGGATTATCGATTACTGCAGTTTTCAAGAAATATAAATAATACTAAGTCAAAAATTCATTAAAAATTATTTAGTTTAAAGCGGTTTTTGATTAATAGATAAGGATCTGATAAGAATTACGTAGTGTTTGATAAGCAACTTAAAAACAGTTAGTTAGTGGCTGATAAATGATTGATAATATACTTTTAAAATGATGACACATAGTTTTGATGATCAAAAAAAAATTGATAACGACCTGATAAGCGATAAACATATTTTCACTAATCACTTAGTGCTACAGTCAAAAATGTCATATGTTATTCAATTTGCATAAAATAACGATTATTTGAAATGAGCAAAATTAATGCATAATATGCAATAAATTGGAAATATTAAAAATGAAAATTAACGATAAATTTTGCAATAAAAGTGAGGAAAATGCATAAAAAGCCCAAACATTTGTAGCGTTCAATCCAGCAGTGAACGGTGTAAACTCTACATTTGATATACTTTATCTTCGACAAACTTTATAGTGGTTTGATCGAAATTTTTATTAGTTCACGCAATGAGTATTCAGTCGACACCAACTTCAAAAACCGCAATTTCAACCAGTGCGTCTTCAACGACATCACCCGACACTCAACGAACATCACCAAGTCTCCAACAATGTCTTATATCGTTCATTCCTGCAATTCCTACTTATTTTCCAGCATATCTAAATATTTTCGTCATTAATAACAGCAGAAACAATATCCATAATTGTAGCATGATCAAAATTATTACTTTTACTGACTGCCATGATTGCAAATAATTTCATTACATATATTTATATAATAAATAATAATAAATATAATAAATCTATTAGTAATAGGAAACTTAAAGACTGTGATTGGATTTGGTTTTTAGCTACAAAGAAACTAATTATTCGAAGAAGATCAACACGAGGTGTGCAATTCTTGATGCATGTTGTATTTCTTGCTAAAAAAATAAGTGCATTCAGATTTGAAGTTAACTGTAGTGAAAATCAAAAGTTATGACTATCCTTAGTTTGGTTATCACAATGAACATTTCAGGATCAAAAATGTACTCAAAATCTGCAGCCTTGCGATCTACAACATCACCTTCTGAGGTATTTTAACTTCTTTTTCTGATGGAAAAACAAAAACAGTATTGTGATTAAAACCGTCTAAATCTTAAATTAGCACTCATATTAACGAAAAGATCAAATTGATGAAAATACTTAATTGTATTAGGACAAAATAGAGCATAGATTTTGTTGATCAATCCCAATTTGTAAACAATTCAAACTAAAATACATTCACTTTAATCAAACAAAATCAAAATTCAATTTTACGAGAATATAAAACAAGGCGGAAATAATTTGCAGTATTTTTCTAATGAATCTTTGCAAGAAAGTGGGATGACGCAGTCGCTGCGCAATAAAAAACTTATTCAGGTCATCGCATCATTAATTAATGACTCTGTTTTTTGCAATAAATGCATAATTGATTCAAATGGTGGTATTATTTCAATATTTTTCACGCTAATGATAACTTTTTGAAACAGTCTCATTTTTTTTAAGTGATTAAGGCATTTAGGCATCATGAATATCATTACTGAAATTTCATGTACTTTTGCTGTTTTCATCTGCTACAGATCATGTCTGAGGAAGCCGGAGGAACAGCTCGGCAGGTAGAAGACGAACCATTCTATCATGGTTTCATGTCACACGACGAGTGTAAACCATTACTAACAACTCCCGGAGATTTTTTGGTTCGACGCGCGGAGATTGAAGGCGAATTACAATATGTTATCACTGTCTTAACGGACGCAAAAGAAACTGCAAATTTTGTTATCAAAAAAACTCGTTCAGTGAGCTATTATTTTGTTTCTATAAATATGGATATCTTTAATAATTTATAACTTGAAAGGAGCATTACTTCAGTGTAGAGGTATGTGTCATAGTCAGCGTAAGAATGCAAAATTAACAAAAAATATGACGAAAATGTTTTAAAATGAGCAGGTAGTTCTTGTGAATCAACAATTTTAGCATGAAAAGATTTTGGAAAAGCGTGGGCATAACTGTAACGAGCGCTCGAATCTGAAATGCGTTTAAAAATGAGTGAACCAAAACACTAGTGCAGAGGAGATACATCTTGACTTTTTTTTCTTATCTGTAAAATTTAAATTGCAGAAACACCTGTATTACGTGCACTGTTACGCATTTAAAACAATTTCTGACTTAATAGCCTATCACACGAGGTTGAAGAAGGCACTAAATCAAGAAAATGTATGCATTATAAAAGGAATTGCTAAAAGCGATTGGCAACTTGCTCATGAACAGGTTTATTTTTCAGTGAAGTTTCAAGTAAGCGAACGGAAACTTACTGACTTGATCATACCTATCGATTTTTAAAATCAGAAATAGTTTTTTCAATGTGTTATACTTCATTGTTAGCTCTTGAAGATATGACAATCTTTTGATGTCTCAAAAGTCATTGAGCCTAACGCTATCAACTGCTTTTGTCGCAGTGTGAATCTACTTTTGTGTCGCAGTGCTTTAGTTGTTATAAAATAATTTTATAAAAGTCATTAATCACATAATTCATGTTCACCCAACACAATGCACTTTCTAAGTTATACAGATTGAGCGGAATAAAAAATTGGGTGAAGGAGCGTTTGGGGAAGTATGGGAAGGTACTTTAAATCAAGGTGTTTTCCGAGGCCATGTACCTGTAGCAGTTAAAACACTTCACGCTGAAAATATTAGCACTGATGAACGACTGAAATTTCTACGTGAAGCAAATTTAATGCTCAAACTAAGCCACCCAAATATTATTAAATTTTATGGAGTGGCAACTTCCAAAGATCCAATCATGATCGTAATGGAATTAGCAGTTGGTGGAACACTTCTTGTCCGTATCCAAAATAAAGAAAATCCGGTATATTTAGCTCAAAATGCATGTTTGATAGCGTAAATAAATATAAGAGTAAATTGGTAGCTAAACGCAAAAGTAAACAAAATTACGGATGGATAAGTGAAAAAAAGAAGCAAATGAATGCACACAATGAGTTTGAAAAATGTCTGCTTTGTGCCTCAAGACTAAATCTTCAAAGCACATGTAATTAGTTCCCGTCTTATTGACTTATTACCATTCTGCAGTGGATTAATTACCATTATAGCCAAGTGATGACGACAAAATGAGATATTGTGTTGGAGCAGTAGCAGGCCTAGCTTATCTGGAAAGTATGCAGATCATCCATCGTGATATTGCAGCTCGAAACTGCTTACTAAGTGCTGATGATGAAGTAAAATTGAGCGATTTCGGACTGTCATTATTAGGAATCAAATACCGGGAAAGGCACATGAAGAATGTACCGGTAAGGTGAGTCAATAATACTACTATTTGGAATTACGATTGAAAGATTTAAAAGTAGACGACTATGTTTACTTAGGGAACCATATTTTCAAGAATCAGACTTATATTCTCATTCTTTCTACGTGTACTTAAACTTCATTGTCCCGTAATAATGATTTTACAGATGGCTAGCACCAGAAACTCTAAAATATGGTCGATTCTCCTCCAAAACAGATGTTTGGAGTTTTGGAATAACTATTTGGGAAATCTATTCAGGTGGCAAAGAGCCATATTCAGAAGTAAAAGACAACAAGGAACTACGAAAAGGAATCACTGGGAAAAAAGTAAAATAAAGATAGAAATCATCAGCACTCAAAAAAATAAACAGTTGAAAGGTTATAGGCCTCAGGAATACACAAGTATAAATAAATTTCAGTTGAAAGTGTCAATTCCACCTGGTATGCCACCACCGATGCAATTCATCATGATGAGTTGTTTGGAGCCCGATTCGGAGAAGCGTCCGACATTTCGAACTTTAAACGGACAATTGATGGCTATTCGACCCGTAACCGGAACTGCCGCCAGACTTTCATCCAAAATAAAAGGATTATTTGGCTTTTAACAGAAGATTGCTAAGAACATTATGCAAAGCTTTTGTTAATGAGCACTCCATCATTCACTGTAAACCAAACCAGATTTTTCTTTTAATAGTATTATCAAAATATACTTTAAATTGTTGTGCAATAATTGAAAACATTCTGAATGTTGTACAATAATTGAAAACATTTTATACCATACCAATGGATTTTGGCAAAAATACAAAATCTTCGATAAAAAACTAAATTTCCATTGTTTTTCGCCAGAATTCATTCACGTTATAAAATTCAAGTGCGATTAACTTTTATGCGAAATTGAGATTCCAGTATCTTTCATCTTCAAATAAAGATCAATCAACAAAAAGAGAATTTGCTATCAATATCAATCGAAAGTTAATCTTCGCAAATTTTTCGTCCATCTCGATATCCCCGAGACGTCACGATGATTGGTATTTCTGTTTCAATACCTGGAAATTTTTGCTTACTTGTACAGCCATCACTTCATTTCGAAGTTAATAAATTTTTTGCTCTTTCATTGAAGTTTAGCAAAACAACTTTTCTAAGGTGTGTCCATCTAAATAAATGCCTTCATATTCTCCTTCGTTTTTACACTTATTTCTGCTCTATTTATTACCTGTTAAGATATGTGAATACTAAACGTTTGATCTAATCATTTTCTACAATTAAAACGGAACTTATTAGCAATACTGTCCTTTTCTATTTGCTATTCCATTATTTCATCAATAACATTGGCATTACCGTATTTTACAAACTATAGTGCTGAGAACAAAGAATAACAACCTCAAGATTTTTTGAGAGATGGAGTGCCATGGAAACTTGATCATTTGGCATTAAATGATTTCAAATCTTATCATTTCAAATTTGCTTTGGTACGAATGCAAATTAAACCTGGGAAAGCAGTGAATTTGAGAGCGTAACTTATGGCAATAATATGTGATTCGAAGGAATTGCGATTATATATTTGAGTTGGTGGATAATTCTCAGGAATTTTGAGGTAACAATCGAGAAACTTCTGAAATCTTATTCATACGTCAGCTTATTTCTTAACAAAATATAATCATCACCATTTCTAGCACTATTCAGCAAAAAAAGGAAGAAAAACGATTTATAAATAAAATACCAATCTTTAAATTGACACTTTATTTTAAATTAACTCACACTTTGACTGCGAAATTTTACACTCCCTAATCCAGAACTCCCAATGACTTGTTCTGAAAGTTTCTTTTCCTTGATATGCTCATATCTGCTTACGGCTTCATATATAGTTTTCAGAACGATCAACAATGAGCAAGCTTTTAACGTTTTCCTTGTCCGATTTTTAATTTTGACACAGCACTGCAACGTCTGCAAGCCTTCACTTCAAGCTCACCTCCAATACTGCTTTGACATTAGCTAGGCATTAGATCAAAAACCATTCTGGCTAATTTCCAGATTTACTTAAGCTAATGAGAGAGATCCAAAAAATACATTTTTAAATAAAGTGATTAAAAGTGGTTTTCAAATCGACAAGCCAAAATTGAACTTTTGTCTTTCTCAGCTCAAATTTTCTTGATTGAAAAATCATTTGTTTTGAAACAAGCAAGATATACGATGTCATATTTGCAAGTAAGAAATACAAAAAACATAACTATTCAAACATTAAACTATAATACACGTCAGATTACATTTCGCCATGATTCTCATTCAGTGAGAATAAATGTTGATAGTGAAGGACAGGCATATTAAAAGAAGGACATCATTAGCAAAGTTTTTACTTATAAAATAAGAAATGTTTTTGTCCCCTTCATTTTGCAGGTAATTATTAAATATTATACTTCTGTAAGTTTGTATACTATAGTTAGCCTTGCTTAAAGCAGAAAATTATGCTGTTTAAGGATTAATGCGGAAAAATAACGTGCTAGTAAGTCAGAAACGATAAAGTATGGAATCTTAATTTTGCAAATAGAGCTTTGAAACGTAAAATTGACGTCATGTGAATTGAGCTTTGTTAACGAAAGGTTCGAGTTTAAGAAGCAAAATTAAAGATTTATTTGCGTTTGATGCCTCAAAACCACATGAAAGCACGAATTTCGCAACACGCGAGACAAGTAGTAAACTGAATCACATGGTCATCGTCGTTTTCTAGTTATCATATTCAATGTTCTGGAGCGTGAAAATGTTCCCATGGGAAATGCTGGTCGCACTGCAGCTCGTTGTGCTGACGAACTTCTTGCAAATGATGTCATTTTCATGGATGAACAACTACCACCTTCACCGACATCATCTGCTTTGTTACGGAGTGTAGTAGTTCGAATTTGCTGCGAATTTAAGAGCACCGATAAAGCATTCTGAATGGCTTCTTGAATGTGCACTGCAGCCACGTACGCTAGTTCATCGACACTTCGAGTTGTTGTTGGTAAAATGCTTATTGATGACGCTGGCAAGAATTTGCTTTCGCGAATACTTATCGGTGGTCGGGAAGGGGCATTGCACGGCTTGCTACCGGCTTTAACGTAAAAATATTTACGATTTCGGCGACTTATTTGTTGCTTTTCCATCTTTGAGATCCATCCGCCAATTTCATAAATCTTCATTAATGCTCCATGTCGACGCCAAGGATTTGGACGTGCACGATCGGTTCGTTTTTCATATGTTCTAAAATGTCCGAGAATTGGCAATTCAAGAACATTTTGTGTTCCTTCCCACACAATTTGTGTACCACGGACACGTCTTGCTCCTGGCAGTCTTGCAGATTCCACGTACTTCTGACCAATAATATCGTCGTTGAAAAAAAATGGTTGCACGATAAGATGATCTTTATCAGGTGATTTGTCTAAACTTCGATCTGAATTTGGGCTTTCCTCGGGATTCGAAATTCCAGTCACTAAATCTTCGCTGTTATCATCAGAACTACTGTAAGACTTTGCCACCACTTTCCTTGACATCTTTACTCGGAGATCTTTGTGATTTCCCAACAATAGAAAATAAAGTTACACAAATCAGCGCTTATATATATTTTTTTCTAGATGAATTTCGATAATTTGAATACTTATGCACTCAATGAAATTTAAAGAATTTTGGTCTTACTTTGCATAATTATTACAATTATATTGGAAATTGCAGTGGGAAATAATCTTCAAGACACTGATATTTGAGAGACAAGTAAGAAGTTGACAGAAGCTGTTTGAATTTTTCTGTTAAAAAGTTAACCAAGTTTACGGAAATGAATTTGCAATTCATATTATAATTTGCATGATATATCATATTTTTTCTCAGTTGACACCTCAAATTAGTGCTTCAAAGCTTGAAAATTAGTAGATCAGGTACAAAGAGTAAAGATTCGAAATTAAGTATAGATCAACTACTTGATTTATAGTTTGATGTTCCCATTTTTAGACTTCACAATATCGCAGAAAATCACATATTATTCAGAAACATGACCTCCAAAGGCCTTAATTTCTTAGCTTTTGAGAGAGAAATGAAATGCACTTGCCACACAAGATAACAATGTATCAGCATTACCTCACCCAATTGAAATATACTTCTTGGAATCATGATTTTGAGCAAAACCACTCCGAACGGTAACGTGCAGCAAGTGAAGTCGACGTCATCTTTGTATTCTATCCTCCTCATTATATGTTCTGGAAAGTCGTCGAAAAACGATCGCGATATTACCGTAAAAGGGAAAGTTTCCGTGCAAGATGACTGAAATTAGTTTTCAGACGTAATATGTAAATCGAATAAAATAACGTGAAAAACTGTTCAAGAACAGTCCGTGATGGAAAATTATAATGAATCTGCATACAATTATTATCATACCTGTTCAGAATTCGTTTTGAGTACAACTTGAATAGTATATCGAATACTGCCAAATTCACTTTCATAACTACTTGGTGAATCTTTGGGTACCATAATTCTTAATGGAAACTGATGCCTTCCCATTGGTAAAATGGTACCAGTTTCTAAGAGTGGAATATGCGTCTTTAGGTAAGTCTGTAATGAGTACGCATTATATGTTGACAAAGTCTAGACTAAGTGTAGTTTAGATTTGAAATGCCGACAGTTTGGTACCAGAAGTAGAAGAATTAGTATTATATTCCAATAAACCTAGCAAAGTCGCTCTAGTTTTGGCTCTTTGCAAGAAAACTACACCATTTTTTACAAGTAAACTCTCCTCTAATTATTAGTAATAGAATCTTTTCGCTATTAGATACCAAATGCCATAATGAATGGTTTCATTTCTTCAGAGATGTCAAAGATTTTAGAAGAAATTGAAATACATATCCAATAACGTGAGATATACGAAAACTAGAAGGATGTATATGTAATTGTGAGTCTTTGTACAGTAACCTGTTGTAGTGAATGGTACCACTGATTAATTGTAGCATTACTTTTTTTTTCAAAGAGAAAACTGTAAGTTATTATTCTGCTGTGATTACAATCAGTAGAAAAAAAAAGATAGACATTTGCGATACTTCTATGAAGTCAAAGGGACTGCAACCATATCGGCGCCTCATTAAATGAGAAATAAATTTCTGTTATCAGGAATAAACATTTGTTTGCTAGTAATTGTTCAATTCAAGAAAGGTGCGAAGTAGAGAATGAAATAAAAATGTTGTGAAAAACGAATTTACTTCTTCATTTTCATAAATCTTATCAGTGTGAATGTTCACCCAGCCAGTCCTGCCACATCCCTCTATTTTGGTGTAAAATTCCGTCACAATTGCTTCTGACTGAGTAGAATCGAGCAAAATCCTGGCGTACATTTCCTCTCCAGCTAGGACTCGTGTACTTTCGAGGAGTATATTTAGCGTAATTGATGGCATCTAAACATGATAAACATTTCACAACAAATGCACAGATGAATAAAAATAAATTAAAAACTGATTCAATATTATTGAATAGTCATTATTATTGTGTGGTATTATAAATTTTACTCTATTACACTTTGAAAGTCTGTGCATGATAATAAAATGGTAGAGATGGACTACCACTTTATTATTAATATTATTAATATTAATATTATTATTAATACTAATAACTACTATTATCATCACTGTCATCATAAATTTTATTACAGTACTGTCATTATTATCAACATCATTAACATACAACCTAGAATAGAGAGGATTCCAACGAACATTATTTACTGCATTAACAATACAAAAAACATAACTTTCTTTGCAGTAACTTTAAATATTCCAATATTTTTTAAATATCAAAAACTGCAATGTTTGAGAATAATTGGACATTGTGATTGAAGAGATGAGAATAATTTTAATTCAAATTTCTTTTCCTAACAAATAAGATTTGTTAATTCTTTGACCAACTGACTGCCCTAAAACTAAACAACAATATTTAGTGAATATCATCCAAATGCAACAACAGTAACAAATACTATTAGGTGCACAAAGGAATGTGGCATAGAGGTAATTCGGTGAAGTTAGGTTGCTTAGTACCGCACATAATATAACAAGACTGAATTGAAGTGAGTGACATTTCTTTCTATTTTTATAAAAATGAAAAATTTATTATTGCAGCATTCCTATTAATGCTTTCTATAAGTAGACTAACAAAAATATAGCATAGTATTTTAAGTGGGAAGGAAGAAATCATTGAACTCATAAAATAAGTGACTTTTCATATTTTTCCAAGGTTCCATTTTTTAAAGAATTTGAATCAATTTATCTACAAATAGAAAGTCGAAAAAAATTTGAATGGGTGTTAATTTTTTAGATAATCATATCAAGAAAATGAGTAAATAACGATCTAAATTTATAGGGAAATACAAAAACAAATTTTAAAAAACGTGAGAAAATATTGCATGAAATTCACTCTTATGTACTCAAATCAAAACAAATTTAGCATAGATTTTCTGAGAAATTTGTTAGAGAAAATAAGTCTTCATTGTGAACTCATTTTGCATGGAACTGAACAAAGCAGAACAAAGAGCGTAAAGTAAGTGAAAATGGCATGAAGAAGCACCAAGTACACTTCCGTTTCTATTGAATAAGAATTATTTTTTAATCACAAATAATGTCAGATAAAAGACTTTCTTCCCAATAGACTGATGTCTTCATTTGATACTAAAAACTTTTCAATATTAAAGATATTAAGTACGATTTAATATGTATTTTAATGTAATATTTTTCAAAACGCAAAAGAGAAAGCAAAGGAATACGGACAAATTTTCAGTAATAATCCGTTCAAAATTAATATTGTTAGGACAAATTATTTCCAAGAGATTGTAAGATAGCATAACAAATTAGACAGTGCTACATAAACGTAAGCTTTTCCTCTTTTTGTCATGAAATTGCTTCTGAAAAACCATTATTGTCTGCTGAGATAAGTCGAGTCTCCATTAATGAGATAACTCTTTCGTGTGCACGCAGATGAAAATACAAAATTAAACAAAAGTTAATTGTGCAAAGTAAATGAAAACTAAGGACATTTCTTATGGATAAAAAATAATTGATCATCCTCACTTTCTTCTATTCTTTAAAATTTTAATTTGTTTTTTTCACCCCCAAATAATGGGATAACAATATTTCAGCTATTCCTGAATTACTTTTCTGGCATTCGTCAGAACCATCAGTATTTGAATATAAATCAATAGTGTTTGATAATTTCTAGATAAAAATTTCCAAAGCTACGTGAAACATATTCTTCACGTAAAAAAGCGTAAGAAAGTAACATAACATTACCAAAGGTTCCTTTTTTAACTTTGCAAACCAGTATAAAATTTTTCTAAAAGACTTATTATAATATAGAGTTTTAAAAATTTTCAAACATTTTCAAAGCTAACAAGCATGTTCTAGATCATTTCTTGTTAGTGTCATTTCTAGTTTGCACAGTTCACGATTCGAATATATAGTCATGATTTTAAAAAAAGGAACAAATTGTTACTATGCAGTAGATCATGAATCATGAATTTATTTTTAGCAGAATTACATGTGTATACTATTTAATTATTCCTTTCTTAAAAAATTAATATGTCCAGAAATTCAAATGAAATGTTTAAATTAAAATAAGATGCGATTTTTTTACTGGTCTAAAAAAGAATTTGAAAAATCGAGGAAAATGTAGAGTAATTCTTAGCAGCCTTCGAAGGCAAGCAGTATTTTGTGTTCTGCGTTTGTGAAAAAAACCATTGCGTATATACGCAACTTTCATTAACTGCGAAATCGATATTAGCTTAAAAGGGTAGAAAAAGGAAAAAAGGGGGAAAAAACGTTTAATGCGTTTTTCAAGAATAAGAAATAACAGAGAATAGGAAAAGCATAAGTTATAAATAATGCAAAATATAATTTTGCTTGTCACTTACATCAAAAAAGTACTAAGATATTTAATAATTGACACTTATTTTTTAATTTTTTGGAATCAAACTGGATAAAAATCCAGCTAAATAATGCAATTTCACAAGGATCTATTAGATACATTTTTTATAAAAAATTTTTTTGAATAATCATAATTTAGCCATGATAATTAACCTAGCTATCATCACTGCCCAAATTATTTTTGACTTCTTTTTCCATATCTCATAATTACAGTGTGATCATAATCAAAAATCTTACTTCAGTGAATATTTGAGTTTTAATGCAAACTCTTGTCCTTTTTAACTTCAAAAGCAATTAAATTTATCAAAAATGTTGTTCAATAATGAGTGCGTAATTTATTCTGAATATTCTTGATTTTATTACCAAGGAGTTGAAGTGAAATTGAAACTGCAATTAAAGAAAGAAAGAAAAAAATTTACAGTTTTGCATGGATGAGAGGAAATTACAGAATGTCTAGCAAGAAATAAGATAATGGTAAAGAAGGGAAGCGTGGGGAAGTAGAGGAAAGGAAAAATGAATAAAAGTAATCGAAAATTCAATTTTGTCGAGAATATCGTAGATAGTGAGTACGTCGAGTAAGTTTTTAATGAGCAGACGTTCTTAGCAGAAATATTTATTAATTGATGACAAACAATTTTTCAGCCAAGTTTTTGCAATGCAATTTATTCAAATCAATTTCAAATTGCGAGCTTTATTCTATAGCCACTGATACTCTATAAAAGCAATGGTAAGATGATTAGTTAGGTGGTGCTAAGAATGCCTGGTCTGTCATTAAGTTACTTTGGTCTTAGCAAACTCAGAATCTCAATTGGAAAATAGAGATTTTTGTTCCTTGTCACAGACAGCATTAAGCCATTATTTTTTCTTCCAATTTATGAATGGACTGACAATCAGTCTAATACCACAACTCATGTTTATCACTAATCAGTAGAACGTTTGGTGATACATTTGTGAATGATAAGCCTAAATATTTTTGTGAACAAGCAGATGTTTCTAACTTTAACAAAATTGTCTAAAAATATAGTAAAATACTGAATAGTTGCCAATCATACAACGAATTTAAAAAATTTTTAAACGTAAATACTTTTACGGGAAAAACTGCCATCACAATCAGCATTCAACACATCTACAGTCTATTTAGTTAATTAAATATAAAAATACTTGATAAAATGCGAAAAACTGTTCTGAACATATTAGCTAAGGTATAGTAATTTCTAAAAAAAAATCAGCTGCAGAAAATATTTGTGAAGGCTCGTTTAACAGAAAGTTCACAGCGATTTCTCAAAATAACAAAATGAATAAAAATTTCCAGTCATTTCTGATTTGTTCTTTAATTTTTTTTGTTACTCCGTCATTTAAATTATTATGTTTCATTTCAAAATTTAAGGCACTTTTATCCATGAACTGAATTTGCATTTTCCACTTCATATTTATTTGCATTTCACGTCTGTAATAATAATAAATGGATGATGAGATTGATGTTGACACTATGATCCCAAAGATTATTTGAACAAAGGTGGTTTTATCTGGGAAGACCTATGACCTTCGTCAACACTCATTGACCTTAATGGTCACTCATTTCAGACCCTTTGCCTTAATTATTTTCATCTCGCTACTTTGTTCTTACTGGAATGTGCCGTCAATTTATTACTGTAAGAAATTTTCATTATTTTATATATACATCAATTTCTTGATTGTACGTCTTGATTGCTGTAAAATTTCTACTACCCATCGACTATTTTTTCCTCAATAAAATGATGTATTTTTTAATTGCTTTTAACGTAAGTTTTGTGTTCGTAGCCTCAAAATTAATTTCGAAGCCAATTAACTTAAAGTCATTAATTAACTAGAGGTCAATTAAAGTCTTCATTTTAGAACCGAAAATTCCTTTCCAATTTCCTCTCACACTCAAACAGTATCTTTGATCGAATTATTATAAATGTTAATCGTTTGTTGTGTGTCAAAGTTCAATTTTACTACAGTTTGATTTGTTTCTGACAGTTTCGCTTATTCAAGTCTTGTTGTCATTGTAGCAGTGCAGACAAAAATCAATGCCATTGTTACACCGGAAGGTTGGGAAGCTTCTAGAAAGGGTATGACTAGTGCTAAAATGAGTGAGGGAATGAATGCGAAATGTATGTCATTGTGTGCAGCGAGAGAAAATTGGAGAGGACCTTTCGGTTGCATAAGATTACTCAGTCTTTGTCTGCAGACAGTAACTCTACAGCTAGAGATGTAATAATTCTGTTTTTTATAGTTATTTTAGAGAAATAATAATAATTTTTTATAGTTATTGAAATTTTTGACGTAAGGAAGAAAGGGATATACGCAGTGCATTTCACCTTGATAAACCAACCAATCCTGTGCAGTAGATGTTGACTCTGACTTGCTTACAATGCCACGTTGTGTTATTCAGTAGTGACGTTGAATGCTATAATTTAACTGACCTCATGACCCTGCACTCTCGGCAATTTCTAGTTGTTTCGGCATTTTCTAGAAAATCAAGAGATTTTCTGGATGATCGTTCACTCATCGTACTGAGTCGTTCATCGCTGCAAAATTTCTAGCATTTATAGTAACAAATTGAAAAGCATTTTAGCCATTATTTATATCTTTGTCTTCTGCTCCCTACTACTACATTTTACACAATACCAGTTGTCGAATGAGTTGAAGAACTGAAAAGTTTCAGTTTACCAATTCTCCTTAATTTGTTCAGCATCGTACACACTCGTAGTACCTCTCTCTTTCTCCAATCTGAAAACGAAACTAAATCAAATTAGACAGATTTCTGACCTTTAATTGCTACTACAGCAATCAGATTCGTTCAGAACCAAGCAAAATTGTGCGTCTCCCTTTGAGATGGACTTCAATTCTTGACGCAGTTGTAAAGGTACTGGTTCGAAATGTCAAAGAATGCGTAAATTCTTCCTTTGCTCATCTGGTTACAGATGTCGTGCGAATATCTGTCTGCATGCTTGCCTCAATTCTTCAGTCCATCGGACATTCTTTACGTTTAGTTTCATACTGATTGCAAAATCGATTCTGAAACCGAACTTGGAACGAATTTACTTTTGTTTATCCAATAATCTATTCCATCCTTAACTCCTGTAATATGTTATTCATCATTTTAATATTGTGAGCTTGAGAATTTTCATGTCTAAGCAAACGCCATACAAGCATGAAAATGTTAATATGTGAAACGTTAAATGAGAATTGGAATCCTCGAAGGCAACTGTAGAGAATTCTTTCTTTAACTCTGTATCCATCAAACGAAAATTTGCATTTAACGAATATTTAATTATACGCCATCATGAAATGTGCAAGTGGTCCACTCCCCGACGTAACCTTTAAACCTATCACCACATCAGAGTGAAATAGTGATGAGCCGACAAAGTCTCTATGCCATTTTTCTCCGAAATACCAAGAAATACTGCCTCATATGCAGCAAATAAGCTGCCCACTTAATTTGAATATCATATAGTCCGAATAGCCATTTCTCATCAGCTTTTATTATACTATCTCTATATTTTTCCATCTCCAAAAATATTCTCTTCTCTAAATATTTTTCTTTCATTTTGCCATCTTTTCGAAATACAACATTGTAAAGAATAATTTTCAGTAGCTCAAAAAAAAGAGAAACATTTAAAAAATATTTGAAGGCTCTAAAAATTCTGTTTTTGGAAGAATTTTCAAGTCTTCAACTATTTGCTAGTTTTTTTTATTATTACAATTGCTTATCAAGGACTACCAGTAATTGACGCGAAAATTCCTCTCTGTTTTGCTCTTATGTATACCTACACATGATTTGTGGGGTTCATAAGAAAAAAACGTGCGTTTGCTGTCAATTAGTTCGTATGACTAAAACGGGATATAATAATGACATGGACCTCATTACCATTTTCTGCAGTATTTCTTTGCAAAATCGCTATTACACTAATTTGATTACACAAAATTTTTCTTTCTTGACTGAATAATTGTTGTTCAGTTGGTTTCTAATTAAGCTTTTCTCCACGCACTTGATGTTATTCCACATGTAGTAATCTATTGATTGCTCCGATCACTAATTCTGTAGCTATCAAAATTATAATCTCTGCTGTAATCAAACAGTAAATTTTTCTTGTGATTGTGTTAATATGTTCATCTTTCGCAAAAACATCTTTTGACTTATGTGATTGAAAATGAATATCAGTGTCAAATAGTTCCCGCTTTTATTGAAACGGCTCAATTCCGGTTAGTGACGGGCTTGTACAAAGGGGAGGAAGTACTCAGCATGAGCTGATGATTCACACATATTGGAATTCCTCGTTCAAAGGATATGATTGCGATTCTCTATGTATATGAGGCATAGTTTATACGAAATAGGTGTGGCGTGTGCAGACATTGAGCAGCGCCTCTTTTTCAATCTCTGCAATCATTTGTGTCTGCGTCCAGTTTTGTTCATTATTGATCAAAGTAAGACGCGCTGAAATAACTCATTTAGGCTGTTTTGAAGAAGCACTACTAACTGAATGTTCAGAGGCGTCTTCTGTACATCACTCAACTTGAAAAGTGTGAACAAATCAAGACGTTAATTATTAGATAAATAGAATATAAATCAAGTAAGAAATCAATCAATGTCTTTACTACTGCTTGTTCATAGAAGAATTTTGTCGTCAGTTCTCAGTTATCTGAAAATTCCTTTAATAATTTACACTATAATTTCTCGAGGCTCTTTAGTTCAAAGGCATAAATTTTTCAGTACTTGAGCATTTGAATATTCTTTTTTTGTCTACGATTAAGATAAGAAATCTCTTTTTTTTGCGGAACGTTAGTTAATATTTAATTATAATCATGAACACAATAATTATGACAGTTTTTATTATGTTGTGAATAATGATACTGTCGGTGATGATTCCGTGAAAATTAAGAGCAAAATGTAATGGCTAAAAACATCTAAATTCCTTTTTTCACTTGCAAAGTAATGGTTTTTGATCATTTCTATGAAGTTTTATATCGTGCGATTCAATATCTTTGGAGACTTCAAGTTGAGAAAACCATTTCTAAATTCACTGTTTTCGAGGAATATTTTTAAATTTAAGATTTATATTAGTTCTAATTTGTTTATCGCTAAATTTATATTTCGGACCTTACTTCACTGTTTTCATAACTCAATAATAATAAAAAATAACAGCAATGATAGTGACAATAATAATAGAAGTAATGCTATAATTATTATTGTAATAATTAAATAATGTTTTGAATATACTGCATTAAGTTTAACTGAGGGATTATCAAAAGTGACATTGATGATATGACGTTCCCTTAATTATTTATGTGAATTAAATTAAATTATATGAATCATTTTCATGAAATGAGAATGAACTGTTACATTTAATTATTATTATTTTTATATAGATTGTTCGTTACGAAAAGAATAATAGCATAAATTCAATTATATTTTATTATTTGTTGTCGTTTACCTCAGTTTTGAATTTATTAATGAACACTTTCTGTACATATCAATGTAACATGGGCTCTGTTTGAGGTATGTCAGATAGGGAGGTAAACATTTTTGGTAATGTTGCAGTTTTGAATACGAAGATTTGCTGTATATTATTTCATTTGCATCACTTATCATATTCAGCTTTCATATTTATTGACTTTCACATTTGATATAACTTTAGCACTTATGAGCTTCGTTGCTAAGGCCTTCTTTAGCGTTCTTTGCTTGCCTACTGCTCGCTATCATGCTTAAGGCCTGCAACACTCTCTCATCCCATCACTAAGTAGATTTTATAACCCAAATTGTTGACCACTTATTACATCTATTCATTCTCTATTTCAAGAATTCCACTTCGTTTCATTCTTCGAATCTTTATTGCAGCTACTAATTCATTCTTGTGAGAAATACTTATTCGTCTGCTCATTTATTCCTTTAATAAAGTTGCTCCATTTGATTAAATGGATAAAGCTAATGTGAAGTTTTCCAATTTATCTGTCCAATCTTGAGTATTAAAGGATTTCGGCTTTTTGTTGAGATTATAATCTCTTATTTTGTTCATAAGTCTCACAGTTACTTGTAACTAAGTTATCAGTATTATTATTAATGATCGTTATCATTGATATTGCTATCGAAATCTAAAGAAAGGAGAAATATTTGCTTCGAAATTGCGTTTGAATCATTGCAAACTCGTGTAAATTCAGCTACAAGATTGTTAGATGCGATCTTTATCTGATAAATTTTAAAGTTTTTACTTGCTTACTTTTTAAACTTTGACCCACTTTGCAATCTGATTACTTCGATGGGATTATGTGCTACTACTCCTAAACATGAAAAATATTCTATCGCATGCACCTATGTGCACAACTAATCGAAAAAATATGCCTCAACGCCAGCAGCATTTCTAAATTTGTTATTTCAACCTTTTTCGACTGAAATTATTTTCTCATTTACAAAGTTCGTATTTAGTTTTTTCATTATTACTACCTCCATTATTATTTTCAATCTCATCTCTGTAGCTGTTATTTACTGCATTTGCTACGGTTAAGTGGTGGTGTGTCTCCCTTGGACTTAAAACTGCGATGCATACTACAATTAACCATTGAAATGTCCTTGTAGCGATCTTCTCATCCATTGTCGCGCTGTCATTCCACCGCCTTATCCTTGCATTTTACAATGACAGCGTCATATCATCGCAGAAGGTTCGTTCCTTCCTTGTATTTTGACGAGAAATATTCGCTGCAAGGATTGATACAGCGCAACAAGCGTTATCATGTAACAGAAGTATACTTTTGTGCATTTTTACTTTGATAGCGTTATCATAAATCTTCTTTTTATCAATTTTCCATCGAAAACCACTGATTTTAATTTTTGGCACCTGAGCTCTTAATATCAGCAAAAAATGATTTTGACTGTTTGTCGATGCCAAATCATTGCAACAGCACAGAATTTCGTTCCTGACGAAAGCAATAAATAATGGAAATAATGATTGATGAGAACAGTGGTATCAGCATATTTTCACCTTAAAAAGTAGTACCATCACAGTTATAGCTGCTATCATCGCTCAACCTATATCTCATGCGCCTCTTTGTTAAGTAATAGTTAGTTACTATTGGTATACGTGGAAATGGTTGGCACATAGATTAATTCTTTAGGTGTATGAAAATAACGCGAAATTAGTTGCCTGCTGATGTTTTGACGCCTGAGTAGTATGTGAAAGGATTTATTTGCTTCTTTTTGATATTTTTCTTCAGCATACGATCTGGAACGAAGTTGCTTCAGTTAATTTGCTTGCGTGTGTGATACAAAAAGAAATACAAACTGTGAGATAGAAGTTGCATCCACAATAATAATTTGTTTGCAAATTGGAAAATTCTTTTTTATGATTAATTTTTGGCCAGCGAAACATCTGTAACATTTCTATGGTAAAAGGAGAAAGCGAAGTATGCCAATCTTTCTAACTAAAAGCGAATTCCGAGAGGGGAGAGCTTACTTTTTCACTCACAGCGTTAGTTTTTGTTTTTAGTTAAGACCAGGTAGATCGGTTGGTAAAATATTCGTCAGTGAGGAAATTAATCATTTAGTTATTAGTAATGAAATCAGATTGCTCTTGCTCAATTTATTGCGTGATATTGTTATTTACTCAGCAATACTTGTCGCTTGTATTGTAATTAGTGAGTAAATCAATAAGTAAGTTTGTAATTAAATTATGGAAGAAAGTAAGCTCATCAATACGTAGGATGTGCGATGTTAGTAGTAGCAACGAATTTAATAGTTGTAAAATACACCAAATGTGCTTCTGTTGAGTCGCAAAAGCTTTCTCTTTTCTGTATTGAATGATTACTAAAGTGATTGATAACCTGTTAATGACCCTTTTTACTTCTTCCTTACCTTTACAACCTTTAAACTCCAATAATTATTATTTATCACTGATATTACTTACTGTCATTACAAACTGCTACTGACTGTTTTTTCCATATTGTTATTGCTTTATTGAGTGAGCGTCTATCACCTTCGCTCATACTTTTCAAGAGCGCTTTCATTTTTTCATTCACAATGAAAGTAATGTAGAAAGATAAATAATTATGAAAGACTATTTGGCGCCATTTCTTGACTCGACCTGAAAATTGAATAGTAGTCGTCACTTTTGTGATCAAACTATGAGAATGATAAGTTTTTTAATTAACTTATCTGATTAGTGTATCAAAAAAGTCATCCCCATTTTTCTATTACTTTCGCAGTTTACACATAAGACAAAAAATTAAATTAAGTACAGAAATAGTTTACTTCTCTAACGTAATACTAATACAGTAATTGCTTAGTACAAATATACTCTCTCTTCGTTATCTGAAAAGGGGAAATATTCCAATTTTTAATGCTCAAGTAACTAAATGCTTTGTTTGCTAAGATTTTTGTGGGTTAATGCATATAGCAAAACCAGATAATGGCGATTTTTGCAAGTACTGATATGAATCTCTTTGAGTTTTTAAATTTAATAATAATAATAATAGTAATAATAATAATAATTCTGAAAATAATTTTTTCATCAAAACACTAGTGTTGATGGTTAATGAAAAAAATTGATTCCAATTATTTTACTTTCTAATTTGTTTTCTTTCTAAATGGTAATGCATAGTTTCTGTGCATACTGTTTTATTCTTCATTTCTGAATCTATATATCTCTATATTTATTTATTTATAGAACTTCAATTTAGCTTCAAGCTTAATAATTGACTTTAAATATTTCATGTAAGGAAAATGCCTTCATAGCTACTAGCACCATGCATTTGAGCGTTGGGTTAATTCCCAAAAGTGTTAGCTGAGTTTCGTCTAGCCTAACTGCTAGAGCCACAGTTTTTGCTTTCCAAACCCCTTTCCATCAAAGTCAGATACACCAGCCATTCATTTTTTTTACTGGCTATTCATTATTTTCAGAATTATTTCCTTTAGCACTTATTTCTGATAGTTTGAATATTTTCAGAAAAATCAGAGCAGATGCGAATTGATTGAACATACTTAATCAATTTTTGATGAGACTCTAACTTGCTATACTTATAGAACCAATCGCGTAGAAAAAATGCAACAAATCGATCTAACATTTCTTACCTTTCAAAAACGTAAATTAAATAATAGTTCATTGCTTCATTGCGCTTATGAATATCAAATTTTGGATTGTTTTTTTAAATAAACGAGTTGAAAGATTTGCAAGGGACTTTCAAAAGTCTCGAACTTGTAAAGTACTGTCGAAATAAATGCTTATATTTAAAATTGTTAGATTATTCTCTCATAGACGATGAAGCATATATCATTATGCATAGCTTACTGTGCACTACATTCATATTTTATCAGTGAATTTTCCCAGCATGTTTAACTAATAATGACAAATATTTGAAAAATTTATAGTAGAAGCGATTGATTGCTTGATTATGGCATTGATTGTTGTTAGTGAAATAACACAGTACTTCATACTTGGACGAATTTGAATATTTTGGGTATTTTTGGTGTCAACTCGATGATGAGAATTGGATTTCAGCGATGAAGATAGTATGATCAAGTTTGGTTCTGGGAGTTACAGTGTTCGAGAATCAGAAAGACTGAATCCACTGAACCTGACCTTACCAGTGCGGACCATCGCTTGCACAGTTATATTTCTCGACAACTCAATGCGAGATTTCGAGATTGAAGTTTGTCATTTTACAAAATTCCAAAATATTTCGGAAACAGGTCATAGCTACAATTGTGATTTAACTAATAAATGGGGTGAATAATAAAATCTTAGTATTGAAACTGCAGATGTAACGACTTATTACTTGGATGAAAATAAATCATATTTACTAACAAACAAAGCCTAAAATAAGAAAGATTACTTTATCGATGTTAAATAATTAAGTAAACGGTTGCTGTAAACTTTTGATTGGGCAGGTAGAAAATTATTTTAAAAATTTTAAATTTTGAAAAATGAAAGGATGAAAATTACGTACACATATGTTCGAAAACTGACAGTACAACGTTCACATTTCCCAAATTTCATTTATTATAGATGACTATGCAAATTAGGGAGTGCAGTTTGTACTGAGAAATTATTGAATAAAAACGAAGATGGAAGATACATATCTGGTAATAAGTTTATTTGGGTGTCAATTCTAGTTTGGCAAGCTAGTCTAGTTTTCTGTTTTCTTTAATTATTACAGCGCCATGCTAAAGGTCAGACATTACTAAATATGGTCTTCGATCATCTCGAGTTGATCGAGAAGGATTATTTCGGATTGCAGTACATTTCCGCTCTTGAGGCTAAGCAGGCTGGAGTTAAGGTAGATAAACTAAAAAATTTCACTCAATTTCGAAGCGTGAAGTATCTGAAAGCTATTGAAAATTTTGACACGTATAATAAGTGTAAAATATCAGTTGATTTGTTCTGAAATAATAACACTGACTCAAAGATTTGAATACACATGATCATTTTATATTTGATTCCATTATCATGTTTAGTGCTCGAATTTAAAATTCACTAGATTGCCGTATATTATCTTATTTTAAAAAGTTTCGAATTTACAGAGATAAAAATTATTTTTTCAAATTTCTAGTTCTGTTATTGAATTGTTCATTCTTAGCTCTTTACTATTCTTTCATATACCGAAATTGTTTTGCTGGGCGCAGAAATATCCTTCAAGTTTTTCAATACTTAATATCTGTGTCCTGAAAATATTTTCTCAGAAGAACTAATGATTATTAATGATATAAACTGCTGAACACAGTAATCAGAATTATTTGTTTAAGTCAAGGTGATTGCCTTTCAAATGGGAGAGCTACGAAATTATTCTGTTTCAGAAGTGGCTCGATCCAACGAAATCCATTAGGAAACAATTACTTTGTGAGTCTAGAATTATTTCATTCAGTTATAACAATAGATTTCTTGATTTTTGAAAATTTTTCTTTGAAAGTGTTGACATTAATTGTTGATCTTTGGCTTTTGATTTCGAACTAGAAACGTTGAATTCTGACGTTCAACAATTTCATTTTCAAATTAGTTTTGAAAAGATACTTGGAAATAATTAATATTTTTTCTTCTTCAGATCCACCATATCAACTACATTTTCGGCTTAAGTTTTATGTTAGTGATCCATCTAAGTTGATGGAAGAGTACACTAGGTTTGATTTACATCTTGTTTTTGTGATATTATTAAAGTAATCTACTGTGCATTGAACACTAATCGACTGCATGAATGCTTGAGTTTTATCTGTGGTTATATCTTTTCATTTTCGTACTATCATAAGTACATCTAATCGGATTATAGCTGAACACGATATTCTGAAAGTCACTACTGTATTGCAGTATTTCTTGCAGGTATCACGTATTTCTTCAGCTCAAGAAAGATTTGCTGGAAGGTCGATTAGTATGCCCAGAAAGCACTGCCGTAATGCTTGCAAGTTATGCTGCACAATGTATGCTCCGTCAAAAGTTGACTTTAAATCATTGAAAGTTAACTTAGCTTTTTCCTGAATTTGAATATATAAATTTTATGGTATCACTAGAAATATGTCTCTTGAAAGAAAACATGAAATAGTCGTGATATTTCTGTATTTTGGATGAGTGTAATTGCAGCTGAGTTCGGAGATTACAGTGAAGAAGAGCATGGTATTACATACCTCAATGAATGCCAGTTTGTCCCAGAACAGTCTAGTGCTTTGATTAAAAATGTCATTGACTTGCATAAACTTCACAAAGGTCAGAGTCCAGCTGAAGCGGAATTCAACTTTCTGAAGCATGCTAAAGATCTTGATCTCTATGGTGTGGACATTTATACTGCAAAGGTTCGCTGTTCATTTATATATGTTCGCCAAATTTTTAGTTGCATGGCGCTTTTAAGCAAATTGATACGCAGTTGCAGCTTGTCAAGGTTGCAAAAGCAATTAATAGAAGGCTCTATATTAAGCCATTTTCGGAAGTCTATTTCTAGAAGTTTGCATATTATAGGAGAGCAACGGTTCAGGGATCGGTGTTGGAGTGAGCAGTGCCGGAGTAGTGGTTATGCGGAGCAATCGTCGAGAATCAGTATATCCCTGGTCGGCTATCATGAAGCTATCGTTCAAGAAAAGACTGTTTAACATCCATATGCGCACACTTAACTCGGATAACGTTGGTGCTTAATACTTTCACGTATTATGTGCGTCAAATTTTTTACATGTTTTGGAATATTAAGAAATTATCATTTATGTAAATATTAACAAAAATTCATATATGAAAATTGCATTATATATTTAAGAGATATTCAAAGTAATATTGAAAAATATTCAGAGCTGTTGCCAAAATTTGACACACTTTCATTTATGTTTTTAAGAATGTTTTCTAAAAATCGAAGTTGTAAATTTTGTATTTCTAACTAGTTGCAGCTAATGAGAATAGTTTAGATTGAAGAAGACACAGTGATTATTTTTAATATTGAAAATTCGGAAAGTTGCAAGGCATTATGGAAGAGTTGCATTGAGCATCACACCTTTTTCCGTCTCATCACAGCACCTGCACCGCCACCTAAGTCTATTTTCAACATTGGAAGTCGATTTCGATACAGGTCATCATATCATCATATATAACGTCTTAGAATTGAAAGCTCTTAAAGATATTGAAATTGTTGACGAGGATAAGAAATGTAGTTTACTCATTTTTATTAAATTTTGCTTTGTTTCTTAAGCATTACCATACCAACTTGGCAAATTTCACAGTTTGTTATGCAAATTTGTTATTTTGATTAAATTACATTAATATACAAAACTAACGGCTATTTCTGCTTAGATAAATTAAAACAGTTCTCCTCTGAGCCATATTAAAAACCGCACATTGCCCTGTATGCTTTACTTAGTTTCCGTCTATTTACTTAGTGCTAGTCACCGTCACGAAATCACTTTATGCTGGTGTATGTATATATGTGTGTGTCTCTCTCCCGATTTGCACCAATTTTTTTCGTGTAAAGACAGGAGAAATATATAAGGTAAATTGAAATTTTAGCCATAATTTTCTTTTTTTATTTTGCATAACGAGGTAGAATTGAGCTCTGCTACTGCAAGGGGTACATTTATTCAACTTTTCTATTCAAATATTTACTTATAAAATATTTTTATTTACTCTTCTCTATTTCTTTTCTATTCTAATAAGTCTTCATCCTTTACTCTCAAAGATTATATGGTTCCCACTTACTGTAACTTTCATTTCCATGTCTATTAATAATGGCAATAATGTAATCTTGATCTATGAATTAATTTGAACAACTTAATTAAAACTTGCAAGTTTCCTAACTTTTTTAGAATTTAATATTTATAAAATGTATTGTAATAAGGTTGATATAATGGTTTAGGTGGTTCATAATGTTGAAATTCTTGACCTATGTAAAGATAAATAGGGACACATGCAGTATGTAAATCCCTAAATATGATTATTTACGTATTGGAATACTCGTCACCATTAATATAGTTTTGATGCTATAATACTGATATGTAACATAATAATTGAAAAAGGAGAAGAAAGAGCTAAAATTGTGGTTCTAGCAAGCAAGTTATTTATTAAATACCATTTTCTGAATAGCTCAGCAGATGAGAGCAATTATTTAAAAGAGCTTTTCTTAAAAATTTAGTTTGTTCTCTAGAATAAAAATAATGTATACAGTTTGTATGAAATTTTTAGAAGTGAAATATTTTGCTAATTCCAAATTTCAGTTGTTGAAAAATTCAACAGTTGAAATTTAGAAACAGACAATTTATTTTCAAACTTTGCACAAAAAAAGTGTAATGGAAGTGAGCGGTGAAATGATAAACAAAGAACTGTGAGTGATTAAGTACTAGCCTTCTTTCTGTCCATCAAAAAATTAGTTGAATTAGTTTTAAAGGATGGAAAAGGAAAAAGTTGACGTACTGAAAGAACAGGTGGAAGTGCCGTGGCTTCGGTAGCTAAACTTATCCTTCCTACATGCCAAACTGTGTCCAACCATTCTACTACTTTACTCAGAATAGATTCAATTTTCTTTACTTGCATCTAAAGTTTTAGATTTCGTTTGTTTATTCGTTGCTTCATCTTATTTCAGAAGGTCGAAAATGAGGGGAATCGCATCAGCTTTAAATTTAGCATACCAAACATGACCAAGAAGTAAAGTAAGGCATTGTTTGGCATCAGTCTTCTGACCCCGTATTATATCATACTGATTATCTCAGTAACACAATTTTCCAAATAATAATTTGCTAGTTTTATACGTTCTTTAATTGCAAATGCACATGAAT